>NJDC01006348.1:71893-87624 GCA_002245475.1 Calephelis virginiensis
TAGGTAAGGCGGTGGTACCAATCCGGACGAGTCGCTGCTAAACTCTACCACCTAGTCAGATGTCACGGTGTTAATGACGGTGAGCCTATGCTTGCCTTTTACGAGCTGCCCCGCAGGAAAGGTAGATGGTCTATTCTACAAAGGAGCCCGGACCAACACAGGGAAAACTAGATCAACCAATGTTAAAGTCCCGTTGTGTGTTACTTAATTTTGATCAATAAAATGTGACGCATGGTTAATGATATTTTCTACTTAATAATGCTTTTTAATTGTTTACGTTAACTATGACAGTTTTACTACACACAATTTGATAAAACATATTTTTTTATAACAACTATACCGTTTAACAGTTCAGAACAATTTAGCTAGTGATTAACTTGTTGTTAACCGCGAATTCACTCCAGATAAATTAAGATGTAAGCTATCCTATCTTTTAAGTTTAATAACCTGCATACGTTGTGAAAATTTGATCAAAATCGGTCAAGTAGTTTAGGAGGACATCGTAGACAAACAATGTAACGCGTAAGTTATACATATACTTATACTAAGTCTATATCTGATTAAGCGCAGTAAAAATACATCAACCGATTTATTTTGTTACCACGTCTTCTAACTACAGAAAAATATGAATTAGAAATCCATTTATAAAAATATACGGATAAGTCGAGGAGACTTATTTTAAAAGTTGGTTAAAATAAACTAGAACAGTAAAACTAAGTAAAAGAAACTCCTTCCTTTTAGAAATCCGTTGAAAGGACTATCTAAACCTATTTAATGCAAAACATAATTTTTTTTTATCTAAAATGGAAGCATTTTCAGCTAGAAGAAACCTTTTTACTCTTGTTTCAAGTACTTTCAGTTCACACTTTTCAGGAAAGTATGATTCAGACAAAAAATTCTAGAATTCAAGAGTCAAAAGATTTCTTCTGAGTGTGCTTCTATTTCAGTTCACAATAACGCTTTTCGTTAGTTAGGCTTAGGATCAATGCATGCACTCTTCTACCATAAAGAAGAAGAAAAGAAAAGTTAAGAGGTACAAGACATTGAGAAAACAACAAAGAATACAACTTCAAATGAATTATATCGAAGGGTTTGTTTTAATGGGCTCTATATATCAGGTTAAATAAGTTATTTGTCCAAGTGCTCTCGGTACGTTTCTGCAGGAAGTAATGTTTTTTGTCACCTTCCTTTCTAACCTAGCGATACCCTATTTATATATTTTTAGCAAAGAGATGTAAGAACGCATTTTGCTCGTGATGGAATAAAGTTTTTTTAGAGTTTCCTTATTACTCTGCTAGTACAGGTAGTTAAAGTACATGTGACGTATTTTATTGTGATAAGTCAAATGCAAGTTTACTGGCTACCCTATTCTCCGGACATGAACATGACAATGTGATAATGACGCCAGGAATAGTTAAAAAATGTTGCTGCACGGGAATTTACCACCAGTGGACATGCGGGTGATGGACCATTAAATATTTTCTCACCTCGTACGAGCTACCACTGGCAGGAAGGTTGACGGACTATGCTACATAGGGGTCTCGGGTCAAGGTGAGGAGAAAACATAAACACAATTTCATAAAATTGACAAAACTTGACTTGTATGCTCTACTTTTTTTTTCTTGCATTAAGTACATGGACTAAATTCGCCTTGAGTCCAACAAGCATAAAACTTATATCTATATAGTAATTACACATTTTTAGTCTGTCTTGAATCAACAATTTTAATTTCAAATTCCGTTGACAGGGAGTTTTGGCGCCATCGAGAGAAAAGATGGTCGAAGTTTTTTCATAATTATTGAATTTCGTGTTAATATTGAGTGAAATTAGTCAATTTTGGTGGCATTTTGTACAATTTTGTTCAGTGAAAGTGCTCAAATGAAATAATCATGGAAATTAGCGTATCGCATATTTCCTCGTTGCCGCCAAATCTCATTACATGAGCTTGTGTAAAAAGGCCACCGCTTTACCCAAGAGCCTGACATGACTTACTGACGACTTATGACTGATGACTAATTATAATTGATATAAAATTTGATGCAAATTTCTACTTGACTAATGGCAAAATACTAACGAGATTGCCAAAACCTAAAGAAAGAAAAAACAAATTCCATTAACAAGACATGTTTATTAGAGATAGTTATTGGTTTACCAGTGGAGAATACTTTAAAGCATTTTTACATAAGCTAAATATATTTAATACATAAAAATAATACATTTTTCAAAGGGAACATAACCTCAAATTTTATTTTTATATTTAAAAATACAGTTCGAACAGAAAGTGTCGGTGATACAGATTTGATTTCAGGGATAGTATTGATTTGTTAGAGTATTTAAGGTTTTATTAGGTTTAAGGTAAACTTTGTATGAATAGGGTAATCTTCTTTACTTGCTACTCTATTCTCCAAACCAGAACACGGAAACTACTGCCACTTGCGATAAGAGTTAAACGAGTGAACTAATGACCAACAATCTGCCATCAAGTACCTAATGAGACACACTATAAGTATGAGTGCTCTCTGGTGGCTAGGGTACCAATGAGCGATATCAGTTCACGTACATCGTATTACCAATGCAAGAAATCATTACATTCCTACATCTTTAGTAAAAAATAATAAAGTACTTACATCAGTGGGTGTGACGAAGGTAGGCTCCATCCTAAGTGTGTGTCTGCATGCTTTCTCAAATTTTTGTATCCACTTTAAACAAGAAACTTTCCGCTTTGCGTCGGGATCCCCACGCTATGTGTAGTGATCCCATTTTGATGTCATATCACGCTTCTGGAACAAGAAAGAGAGACCTTTTTTATTGACAAAAACAGAGTGACAACTTGACAACATAAGATTGTACTTATTTAAAAAATATTTCTAATGGGGTAAAAAAGAAAAGAGCACTCATATTTGATGGCACCTGATTGGACCTGATGGAAAAAAATAGGTACGATACCTAACTCACCTCACTGATAGACACCAAAGATGCTAATGGTGTGTTTCACATAGAGTGACAAGCCAACAGTGTAAGACTACCAGTTGTCTTACAATCGTAACATGAAAGTGGCGAGCATAGACGATCTGGTGCTAAGAAAGGTAAATTCATGTCACCAACCTGGAAGATTCATCTTAAAAATCTACTGCTGTAACTTCTGATTGACAAGAGGAGGATGGCCACAAATTGTTTAAATATTGCGTTTCTTCAAACTAGTATTTTTTACCAGAGAAACTGTTTGCTGGTTTGATGCCCTTAAGGTCCATAAGAGTACTCCTTGTCGCCTGTACCTTTGTGCACTTATAATTAGCTCTACTACAAAAAATAATAAAGGTGTCAGAATAAAAAGTAATGTGTACGCGTTAAGTCAACCAAGAATACCCGCATAGTTGAATCATAATCGATTTATATATTGAAGTTGTAACTTTAGTTTTCAGATCCCAAAAGCTTTTATGAAACTCATAAAATATACCTTAATAGATCATTTACTATAAATTTTAAAGAAAGAAAAAATTTCGCCCCAGACAGGATTTGAACCTGTAACCTATCGTCTCAAGCCGACGAATGCTCTAACCAATTGAGCTACTGAGGATTCAAGTCCCGTGGCGAAATTTTTAATTCCTTTCTAACCCGTTAACGCGGGTAGTTATGTCCTATAGATACACAATTCTGAGTACCCACCAAATGAGTTCATCATTACAGATGAAATTCACATTGATGAAATTTTTTTTTTCTTTTTTTTTTTCTTTCTTTAAAATTTATAGAAAATTTATCCTAAGGACAGGTCAAGTGCTAAAATAAAAATACCTTAATAGATCTATCAAAATATTTTCCATCAAAAGAATTTACATATGGCTTTTAAAATATAGCAGTAAAAGAAAAGGTTCTTTGATATATTTTGCCCTGAATGTGTACTACAAATGTTAATATGAATTTCACATAAGATACATTGCTAACTTCTTCTATTTGATACAACAGATACGAATCATATTATGCTTAGCCAGTAACATAATGTATTCTAGCAAAATATAATGATACTGTATCATGTTCCGAACCCTACTCTCTGGACTAGATATACATATAAAACCTAACACCCCGGCCACAAGATAGCGATGCACCGATAACATCTATAGTGCCATGGTTATCTCTTACCATCAGAGATACGGCGCGCATGTTCGCTGCTAGAAATGTAACTGTGATTTTTCATATTAACGATCGGAAAGTGGTTACAGCGCACAATGGCAAAGATAATTTGCAGTTGCAGTACCTGAGATCATTTTGAAGCGCCTAACAAATATTCAGTTGAATCGATAACCTCTTTTTTTGAGTCGGTTAAAATGTAAGTGCACAAAATGAACTTTTTAGAAGGTAGGTAGGTGTACCAGAAAATGTATATTTTCTCAGTTTTAAGCTGAGTACGTTCGCTTGATACACAGACGTACATTTTTTTCAATGTCGAAATACAACAAATAAATACGTGGGTTCTTTGATAGCAAAATAAGAAGAATCTATAAGAAGAGTTAAACATGACCTATATACACAATATATATTTATATATATTATTATAAATAATAATAAATAATAATAAATATTTCTGGACAAGTTACATAAGTTGAATCTAACCCCAAAGTAAGCAAATTATATGTTTGTGCTATGGGTGTTAGTCAACGATACTAATACATAGAAATACTTAAATAGATACCATAATAAATTTAATAAACACCCCGACTCGAAAATGCAGACATTTAAATGTTCATCACACATATGCCTGCCCCGTCGGGAATCGAATCCGAGCCTTGCAGTTGGTCAGTGTAGTTAGGCGTGTCCAGGTGTATTGTTAAAAAAATAGATATTATAGATGCGTTGCTATCCTTTGACCGGGGCTTGAGGTCTGAATTGCAAGTGGACCGGCTACCCTAACCTCCGGACTAGGACATACCTGTGCTATTGTGGAGGCAGGAATGGTAGGGTGGTAGAATTTACTTTAATTACCCGGGAAATTCCTGCACAACGCTCTATAACTAGAGGGCTTGTTGGTAATTATATATTTAAACTCGATTCGCCTCTTACGTGCTGCATCCCTAAACTATTTGCTTATATTATTTGTTACATTTTCGTAACATATTGATAATCGTTGTATTTATGTAGTTTTACAATATATATGTGGTAATTATATTGATATCTTTATTTTAATTTCTTTTAGTAAACTTTGGTGGCTCTAGGCGGCGTGAATTTCTTACCATTAGGAAATCCGTCTTCTTGTTTGCCTTCCATTATCATAAAAAAACTATAGGATCTTTTCGTTTTTAATTATCTTCTTTTGTCAAAGGTGTACTACCCCGTGTGTTTTTGTCACCATTACCCAGGGTAAACTGGGAGAAAATGCTTATTGGCATTAAGTTCGCCTTTGTACATTTGTTTTAGTGCAATAATGGGTTAAATAAATAAGTAAAGCGCCTTTATATGAAACAATAGTAAAATTATAGGGGCAGTAATCCTATTAATATTATAAATGCGAAAGTTTGTATGTATGTATGTATGGATGTTTGTTACTCTTTCACGACCGAATGGCTGAACGGATTTGTCTGAAATTTGGAACACGAATAGATCGTGACTTGGATTAACATATAGGCTACTTTTTATCTCATTCACACAATGGGTTCCTGTGAAAACGCGGGCGAAGCCGCAGGCAACAGCAAGTTCTTCAATACTATCATCAAGGATTTTCGTTCAAAACAGCTACAAAAAAGATATTAAGATATTTAAAGCATTTTGAGGTTATATCACTTTACTTTGTTCCGAAGTAACTTTACCCCGTATCCTCGAGGCACAACTAGGGCTCCCACGACTAGCCGATGACGCTAAATCCTACGATATAAAAGGTGGCACATATGAAATCCCGAGCAACTTTGTTTTTATTAGAAAATTGATATAAGACATTTTCTTTTTGTTGCGTGACCCGGGGATCGTCTGGTATCAACAACCACAGTAGTGATACTTTTGTTTTTAGATGTTGATTTACTAAAGATTTAATAAATTATCCTCCAGTCAGAAAAAATACTATGTAATGTATATTTAAAATGGCAACTAGAGAATTATTAATTAATAATTATAAAAGGCATCGGAAATTTAGACAAAAATAAACCGAAAAATTTAACTTGTTTATAAACAGAAAAAACAATAATTTACTCCATCATTCAATACTTAACTACAACATCAAGTGAAACGGATATCGATGGGTCGGCATATCCTAGGGCCACTTGCACGTTCCTGGGTTAAGTATTTAACTCTGAGTTAGCTTCTAACCAGGGTTAAATCACTTTATATTTGACAGTTTAACTCATTCTTTAATTTGAACCAGCAACGTGCAAGTGGCCCTTAGTGTATTAAGGATAGAGACAATGAAATAATAACTGAGATGCTGTAATATCACTCTACTTTGTTAAATACTTACCCTTACTATGCTATGTAAACTAAATCATATATTTTCGTTTGGACTTGGTTCCAATTGGATAGTATAGTTAATTTATTTAATGTTTACATTCATTAATATATCGAAGTGAAGTCCCTTGCTGGACTATTAATATTATCATATTTAACATACTAAAGTGTTGTGCAAAATCATAGTTATCTTTATTTATTTTCGTTGTTTAAACTCATGACTATGTTAACGTACAGACATAGCTTTTTTAATATATAGATTTTGTAATTAGTCCCAAGGCGCTTCAAAAGTGTGTTTCTCATTAGACAACGCAGCTTCTTTTGATTGAAGCCTTTCAATAGAGCTTTCGGCTGAAAGTCTTTTCAGGGAAATTTCTGGTAATCACTTTATTCTTAGGAGTGATGCGAGTCACGTTTTACTTTCTTCACGGATGAATTATTTTCGCAATGTAATTACGTTTGGATATTGTAGGGGTGTGAGGTTTGTTCCATAGTTATATGGTCCACTTTAACAACAAGTCGTCCGAAATCTCTACCGGTGACAAACCTATTCCTCCATTTCCTTGATAAGTAGTTAACATCCGCTTATATACGTTTTTTTTTATTTTTTTTCTTGTATGATATTGGAAGGCAAACAAGCAGACGGATTTCCTGATGATAAGAAATTCACGCCGTCAAGAGACACCAAAGGTGGTACGGTGCGTTGCCAACCCGAGGCCGGGATGTTAGGCCTAGAGCAAAAGTAAGTTTATCAGCTACTTTGCCCTCCAAACCGGAACACGTCATGACGTTATGGCGGCAGGAATAGGTAAGGCGGTGATACCAATCCGGGTGAGTCGCTGCGAAACTCCATCACCTAGTCAGATGTCACGGTGTTAGTGACGGTAAGCCTATGCTCGCCTTTTAAGAGCTGCCTGGCAGGACAGCAGATGGTCTATTTTGCAAAGGAGCCCGGACCAACACGGGAAAAATACGTATACATAATAATACATACTTAACAACCTAGATTTAGATCTTCGACGGCGGATAAGATTGACGGTCCATGCTAACATGTTTTTTTACATTATTGAATCATATTAAATTATATACAATTTGCTTACATTAAGATTAGATCTGTAAAATTTGTCTAGAGACAGTAATTCATTTAAAATTAAAAAATACATGTAATGTTTTTGAAAGTGAACAAACGATATGAGAATTCTAATCATTTTATTACTCTTATGGTCGTATGCTTATAATTTAAGTCGAATACAACCAAAAGTAATATTATCACAACTGAAAATTTGTTGCTAAAGGATCGCTTTCGTATGATAACGAGGCGGTTTCAGCACAATTACCATTTCATCCTACAATATATCATTACATATGCAGAAATACTCGTATTACATTATAACATTCTGATTTATACGCGAATATTAGAGTATTGTACCTAATATCTAGGTTTGAATCGAAAATAACAACGTTTAGTGCCAGCATTTTTTCCATAGACATAAACAAAAAAAATATATTTGTCAAACAAAATATATTATATTAATTTCTGGTATTCAAAAATATTCACGTATTAAAATCGGTAACGAACTATTAACACTTATAACACAAGCACATATATTTTTATTTTAGCACTTGCCCTGTGCTTGGGATAAATTTTCTATAAATTTTAAAGAAAGAAAAAATTGTGTATCTATAGGACATAACTACCCGCGTTAACGCGTTAAATTAAAAATTTCGCCACGGGACTTGAATCCTCAGTAGCTCAATTGGTTAGAGCATTCGTCGGCTTGAGACGAAAGGTTACAGGTTCAAATCCTGTCTGGGGCGAAATTTTTTCTTTCTTTAAAATTTACAAGCACATATATTGTCTATTTTGGGGTTACATTTATGATTTAATTCGTGTAACTTGTCCAGAGATATTTATAATTATTTCACATTGACTTCTACAATAGAAAACCATTTTTGTGTAATTCGATAACACAGAACAAAAATAAGCACAACAGTCGGTTGGTTATGCGGCTGTATACCCATTATATACCTACTAGTACTACAGATATCACCGGTGGCGGCGGTTACTAGATTTTAATATAGCATTAGAGAGTGAACAAGGACACAGTTTTCCTTATGGTAAGAGACAACAGTAGCTAATAGACGACATGGATGTTATAACTTATAGGTCGGAGCACCTTTACCTGCACCTGAGCACCAATTAATTATTTGTCTTGTGTGCAAGTAATTAAATAATTTTAATGATAAAGTAAAGTATCTTCACGCCCATATCCCCGAAGAGGTAGGCAGAGGTACAACCAAGGCACCCACGACTAGCCGAAGATACTAAGTCCCACAATGTAATAATAGGTGGCAAGCCTATCGCCAACCGGGCACAATTCCAATCCCGACCAACATTTTTTTTGTTGGCCGACACGGGATTCGAACCCGGGACTTCATGCAGTCAAGTCCAACACCCGGACCGCTAGACCACAGAGGCGATAGATAATGATAGATAATTTTAATCCTATCTTACATTTTACTCTAATATAAAACTCGAAAATATTACATTTTAGTCTAACATTTTATAGTAATATATTGATTTGTAGTATGAATGTAAAAAGAGTAATGAGAAATGTTGTCAATATTGTAATAATTAGTTTTCGTTTTGTGATAATTATTAGTAAATAATAATATAATTATTTCGCGTCGACTAATTTGTAGTATGATTTCTTCGTAGTATATCTGGGTCCATTAAAAAATAGCTCATAAATCACGTGCTTTCGTTCGTATGTCATACAGCAGGTTTGTCATTCAGCGTTTATCGTTTGTGCTAGTGGTTTTCCCCATGTTCGTCCGGGCTCTTTTGCAGAATAGATCATCTGCCTTCTTGCCAGGCAACTTGTAAAAGGCGAGCATGCACTCCCAGCCTCAGAGTGGCAACGCACTATTACTACCTTATGTGTATCTTTCTTACCAATTCAATTTATTGCCATCGTAATCCGTGTGCTTTATTGCCTTCCAATATCATAAAAATAAATTACTAAAATGGTAGAGTTTTGTACATACTCATTCACATTGGTACCACCTCCGTATATATTTTCGCTGTTATAATATCGGTGCATACTTCTGTCATGTGCCTGACTGGAGCTTTAGGTAGCCGATAAACATGCTGATACACGAAGATGGGATGTTAAATCCAATTTTTAACATCATTAAATCAAATTAAAATAAAATGTAAGACGAAAGCCACGGGTTTAAATGAAAAATTGTCTTTTATGTCAAAATTGGATCTATTTTATCCTGAAAATGAAAATTAGCATTCCGTCAATACTTTTGAAATTTTATAAATTTCAATGACAGGCAAGTTTTCAGATAAAAAGTTACTTAGTAAATTAGCTACAAAACATCAATTTCCCTTGACAAGTCTTATGTACTGAACGCCAAAGAATTATTTTCCCAAGAGTCTAGCTGTCTGTCTTCGACGTAAGCACTGGTTTAGTTCTCAACTTAGTCAAACAATAGACTGTTATACAAAACTTATGCTCGCTTTGAAAACGGCAGCGTCTCGACCAGGATTTTATTATGTCTACCACGAAGATAGTACAGTGCGCACTTGAAGTGAACAATACTTTTTGTAATTTTTAGAAATATTTTTTAAATATTTTTTTGTTATGTAAAAACTAGCAAGAGAGCAAACACTCACACGGCTCTTCTTATTTTGAAATATAACTTCAAGAAACTTAAAGTAAGTTATGATGTCATACATGTACCTAAGTTACTCATCACTATATTGTTTTCACGTGAGAGAGCCTGACGGCTACCCTAAGCTCCAGCTCGGAACACGATATTGCTGAGCACCTATTTCAAATATCCGCACTCTGTTTATCCGTTTTGGGGTAAATAGTAAACAAGCATTTTCTCAACTCTCATATTTTTTTCTTTCTATCATTTTATAGGTAGGATAATACGGCGCGGTACAGTTCAGCATAGTTTACATTTATACTAACTCTTGTATCTACTATATTTGAAGGGTTCAAAATGGATTTCAAGACTTCAGGATTTCAAGATTAGCACATTATTCTAAATTTTATTTAGCGTCTATGTAGGTGTTAGAGTGATATGCAACTGAGCAAGAAATAGGTGATCCTTTTTCTACCTATTTTGTTTAACATAAGTACGAGTATGAACCGTTTTTCCTGGAAAAAAGAAAGGAATAAAAGTTTAAGCTCTCAAACCTCCACAAAACTAACACTATTTCTAATACTACGTCGTCAAGGTAAACAACAATGATATAACTTACAAACTACTGGTCGCATCTTGGTCAAATTTACACAAAACCTTCTAGGATCATGAAGGTTTGGAAAATTAATACACTTACAGTATTGAGACCCAAGCAAACTCCCACAGCTACCCGAAAGGCAAACTCCCAAAGCAGAGCACAAATATAAGAAACACTGTATACTGCTTCCTATCTCATTTTCTCCCACATTAAATCTTAGCAAGTTTTATTTATTTCGCTTTAAAATATAATCGACTTTCAGATCAAAAAGATGATAAAAAAGTTTTCCCTTCAAAATAACCATGTAAAGACATTCATTCACTTAATAATCGCGTGACAAACTTTTTAACGTGACAAATTTATTTGATATGCCGCTGCTATACTATCCTCACAAGGTTTGAAGTACGAGGCGGTTATTCATTCGCCTTCGTAGTTTGAACGTTTCTCGCTTTCGCTGAACCTCATTTCATAAATTTTGTGCTCAAAGTTGACAAAGCTTTCTTTGATTCAGCGTATTTCATTTTATAGAAATAATAAAAGAGGAAACAAAATTACGGTAGAATAGGTATTTCTTAAAATATTAGGAACACATTGCTTTTCTTTAGTAAAAGTTGCTTTTTTAGTATTAAAATGGAAGTCAAACAAGCAAGGATTTCCTGATGGAAGGTAGCTATAAATTTAAAAAAATCTTTTGACACCAATTGAAAAAAAAACGCCTCTGTGGTCTAGTGGTACAGCGTTAGAAACTATGCATTATCAAATTCTTAATAAAAATAACATTGCCCGGGATATGTGCACGGTTGGCGATAGACTTGTCACCTATCACATTGCGGGACTTAGTGTCTTCGGCTGGTCGTGGATACCCTGGTTGTACCTCTGCCTACTTGTTCGGGGATATGGGCGTGAAGACACCAATTGAATCTTAGCATAAATTTCAAAAAATCTAATTCATATTCAACAAATGAATTTATTTATCTCAGATAATCGTGGTCAAACATGTATGTTCTTCTAAAAGCGTTTAAGGGGAATTTGTGATAATTTAATACATTTTTTTGCATGCTGCCATGTTTAATTAATGTCACTATCTAGCCGTATCTAGTACACAGTATGTGTAACACATTTTAACCTATGTTTCAAATAATATTTAACATATTCTCAAATTTAATGACAATTCAAAATTGTGTGGTACTAACGGCACTTGCAAACGTACTAACACAAAATAATCGCGAAATACATAACTCATCTGAGTAAGAGCGTAAAAAAAAAACATTTCAATAGTAACATCTTTGTTGTTTTATTTTTTGACTATAAATTTCTAATTTTTTTTCGTTTGTCTAGACTTCCCAACCTCAAATTTGGCTTTGTCACTTAAACTAGTGGGTACTTTGAAAAACAAAATCACTTTGTGCTTAAGAAAACTGATAATGGCATTCTGGGCCATCCAATGAAATTTTAATTAACATCAATACTTGCTACTTTGGAACTTGTAATGGGTGAGTCCGACTCTGATTTGAGCGAGACTTCTAACTCGAGAATCTATTTGCAGTTAACATTTAACTTTAAACTTATAAATTTACTGGCTACTAGCTAATAAAACTCATTGGCTAAACCAATCAGGTACAATAAGGCTTAAGGCGATTCGCCTATAAATGACTATAAAGCAGTCATCATGTTTTCACGTTTATATAGACTGGTGGTCGCCCATTGGTCGAAATTCGACCATAATAAATTTGAATATCTTCTTGATAAGAACGCCATCTTCATTTCTCAAGACCAACTACTTTGTTTCATACTGTATGATTATAGTTTGTGCGCCATCTGTGATCTTTTATCGTTATCATCAATATATTTGTTTGTGTGTGTCAAATGCATGGTAGTACGTGTAATGTTTTAGTTTTTGAATAAATGCAATTATAAACATTATCATTACAAAATATTAGCGTTTTGCACTTTTCCTACACATAAACTATAAGTGTGCCAAATTTCAAACTTCTCCGCCAGAGCAATTTTCGTAAAAAGGGGTCTAAAGTTTTTGCTTCACTTATTAATATATAGATAACTCACAGGCCAGTCTCATTCTTCACCGTAGTCCTATCGTGAAAAGTGTCTAGTTACATAGACATAAATCGAAAAATAGACACGTAAAATTGTAGTGAGAACACATATTATCCACGTACATTATTTATCTAAAATACATGCATGAACAAATTCATATGAAAAAAGGTACAAATATCTCAAATAAAGATGTTAAATTATTTAACAATTTAACTCGTAAAATTGCTTTCCCATAGATATTTTCTCGATAGAAAACTTCGTTATCCAGATCGTATTTTTCAAAGCTATTTCTCTTCGAATGTTGGAAGTATGGTGATTTAAATGTACATGTGTAGGGGTGTTTTCGCGAGGTGCTCAAGTGTTTAACCAATTTGCTATGAGTGTGTCGAGTGTGGGGTGCGCTTAAAGTATTGCCACAGCTTAAAAATATATAAGTTAATAGATTTGTTGCAGTAAACATTTATATGTGTAGGAATACATTCACATATTTAGAGATATTAATGTACGAACTCATTTTCATGTTAACGATAGCATCGTGAATATAGGTTTTAGAATTGCTTAGTTATTCGTTTGTACTTATACACTGAAAAAATATCTTCACGCCCATATCCCCGAAGAGGTAGGCAGAGGTACAACCAAGGCACCCACGACTAGCCGAAGACACTAAGTCCCACAATGTGATAGGTGGCAAGCCTATCGCCAACTGGGCACATTTCCAATCCCGACCAACATTTGTTTTACTTGAAAATTGGAAAAATTCAATTTTCTTTTTGTTGGCCGACCTGGGATTCGAACCCGGGACCTCATACAGTCAAGTCCAACACCCGGACCGCTAGACCACAGAGGCGGTAATGAAGATTTTTGAAGTAAAAACTTGGCGGCGTTGCACACTTCTTTTGGAATGGGTAAAAACTTCTAAACTCGCGTCAAGACCCGTGACCTGATCGAAAATTCGTAAGATGGCGCAGGGTGCTTGCGCGAATGTTCGTGTTGTCATGTTTGTGTACGATATCGCAATAAATTAATATTGTATTCTACCACATAAATGAAAGTACTTTCATACTGATAATTAAATTAATTTGTGCAAAATTATTCCCTAACCATTCCAAAATATCAAAAATGCACAACATTAATATTCAAGTTTTCTCTTCTGCCGGCACTCCCGGAATGCAACTCGCTTTTTTTCAATTTAAAATCCTACTAATATTATAAATGCGAAAGTTTGTGAGTATGTATGTATGGATGTTTGTTGCTCTTTCACGCTGTAATGGCTTAATGGATTTTTCTGAAATTTGGAGCATAGATAGATTGTGACCTGGATTAGCATACAGATATTTGATCCCGGCCGCACAACGGGTTCTAGTGAAAACGCGGGCAAAGCCATTTTCATATTCGCTAAGATTCAGCCCAATGATGTTCAGATAAACGACGAATTTTTAAAAAACAAGTCAAACTTGTCTAAAATGCGTTGTTTGCTACCGAAACAATTAAATAAATAAATAAATATCCCTGGACAAGTTACACAAATTGAATCTAACCCCAAAGTAAGCAAATTATATGCTTGTGTTATGGGTGTAAGTCAACAATACTATTACATAGAAATACTTAAATAGATACCAGAATAAATTTAATAAACACCCAGACCCGGAAATGCAGACATCTAAATGTTCATCACACAAATGCTTGCCCCCGTCGGGAATCGAACCCGAGCCTCGCGGATGATCGGTGTAGTTAGGCGTGTACGCTAGCTACTCGACCAACGAGGTGGTCAAAAAATTATTACATTAACAAACACTTGTTCCTTTATTTTAAATTGTTACTAAAAATCTAGCCAAGGAGGTAAATTGAATCAATACAGTGAAAATACAAATTACAATCGATGTGAAAATTTTGGTAGAATAAACTTTGAAAACTCGCCAAAACCAAAAACGTGCATTGTTCCTAGAGGAAGTGCATTGATTGACTAAAAATCCAGGCGTATATTCGACTTATACACAATTAAACGATTTTCAGTTACAAATATAAAAAAAAACCTTAAAAACAAGAGCTGCGCAATTACTGTGTTTTCCTAAATTTTTTTTAGTCTACTATTTAGAGGAAATAATAGTGTGATAATTTCATTTCTATTTAAATAATCGAAAGTGTTAGAAACGTACATAATATTAATTAAAAAAATGGCTAAATACTGATACAATAATTTATTATTATTAATTGAACTAGCAGTGATGGTTTGGATATCCTAAAAATCGTATTAATTGGCCATATTTATTTTATTACTTTTAAATCATCTGTTTAACGTAATACTATGTAATAAAACTCTTTTCGTTACTGTTCTTGAAACTTATAGACAGATTAATATATTTTTTTAATGAAATAGTTGCGGAATAAACACGTTGGACATCTAATTTGATCCTCTTGGAGATTCACCCGGGAAGCCTATGTTGACAACATATCATTAACAACTTTGATCTCCGTAGGCAATGGGTTTTTCTTAAAATCAGGAGATCCATCTGCGTGCTCTTGTAATCCCATAAAAAATAACATTATATGAAAGATATCTTTATGCGTTATGTAAGATATCGTAATCGTCGTATAAGAGATCTATACACTCTTAACAAACAATTATCTTCATGTGCTGTTGCACGTTACAAGTTCCTCATAAAATCATAAAGCTGAAAGGTTAAATTTATTTATTAAAATGTTAAATAGATATATGTAGCTATGGCCTATGTTATAAAATAGCTTTGTAACACTTAGTATTAACATTTAGTGGAATCCTAGTCTAGGATTATGTGTTAATAAATTCACTACGACAAGTTTCTCCATTCGTTATTTTATAAGGTGCGAATTCGTGAACTGTACTACTTTAATAATGCAATCTGCCAACTCCAAAAGGTGACCTCATTGTATACATACGATAGTATAGAGGTTTCACGTAAACCAATAGCAGTGATACATATTTTCAAGGCTTTAAATCACAAAAATAAAC
>NJDC01006353.1:3248-21123 GCA_002245475.1 Calephelis virginiensis
ACACACACACACACACACACACACACACACACACACACACACACACACACACACACACACACACACACAAACACATACAGATATGTCAAGCTTTTTAGAAAAAAAACTTAGCACATACTAAATTTAAAGGGTATATTGGGATTACCCACATTTTTTGTTTTTAATTCTTTTCAGAGATAATAATGTCAAAATGTGTGATTTTTTTTCTGTCGAGCCAAATTTATTAGTTTATGGACAAACAATTCCAACAAATGGAAAAACCGTAGAGTATGGTATAGCACAACTATGTTCAGTAGTCGTATTCTTAAAATATGAGTCTGACACTAATCCCCAAACTTCAAGTTGGTATTTCCAGCAGCACTATGTCAAACGATTTCCTAATGAGAATGAACTTCGTAATTTAGAAGGTAATCGATACTAACTTCAAAGCATTTCACTAAATAGCCTTTAACAGGATACCTCCACGATTTTGATGTTGTTGGGTTAAACTATTGGATGTCTGAATTATTGAAATAGACGGAGATTGAAATTCTGGTGCTCGTGAACCTTCTGCATCTCAACGTTCTGCCCCGGTACAGCCAGTGCCATATATTCATGATAAAACGTCTCCAGTGCTCCTGTCCTGTGGTCTAGCGGTAAAGGTGGTTGACTTGACTTCTAGAGGACCAGGGCTCGATTTTCGAGTCGGGCAACGAAAAGTGTGTATTTTCAATTTTCTAATAAAAAAAATCGTTGCCCGGGATTGGATATGTGCCCGGTTGGCGATGGGCTTGCCACCTATCATATTGTGGGACTTAGTGTCTTAGGCTAGTCGTGGGTGCCCTGGTTGTCTCTTCGAGGATATGGGCGTCAAAGTACTTTTTTTTCTTGATAAAAGTTCAATAAGTTGTAGAAACCACTGTCCTACATTCCAAGAGCCATATTAAAAATCAATATCGGATTATCTGCTGGCTACACGTGATCATATAAGAAGCTGGGTCCTAAGGCTTCGTCCTCTGTGTCTGTCGGCCTCGATACCTAGCTTCTCGTACGCATACGTATATATCCTAATACCAAGTCTCTTACGGGGTAGGCAGAAAGTACCGAGTTGCAAATTTTATGATATTTGGAGACCTTTCTGGCTTCCTACACATTTATTACCCTTTTCATACAATACATTTCGAAAACTTTTAACACCAACCTCGGATAATACCCGAACGATTTTTGTTTACCTCTTTGTTAAAGCGTCAGAATACAATATCATACTTTTAATTCGAGAAATAACAATAAAAAAAAGGAGCAAGCTACTAATAAATTGGCTGGCTGACTGACTAACTAGTTAACGGGTTTTCTGGCTGGCTGACTGGCTGGATGGCTCGTTGACTTGCTATTTTAGTCTAGCTGGCTGGCTGACTATCTTACTGTTTCACTATATTGCCATTGGTCAAAAATCAATATAGGGTTATCTATAGTATATACGTGACTTTTCCAAATTTATTGGTCCTAAGACGTCAACATTTGTGGATTCCATAATTACTGATGTTTTACAATGTATCATTAACCCATTGACGTCATTCCAATTTTAAACAAAACTTCAATAACTTGTAGAAACTTCAGAAACAACTTGAGTGTCGTTAGCAAAAATCGATATCGGATTATCTAGTGGTAAACCGAGATCTTTCCAGATGTTCGCTCCTAAGGCGACGTCTTCTGTGTCGGTCAGATAATTGATGACTTGTAATAATTCATCGTTTGTGTCGTCTCTCACGCTCCTGATGTGTGGAGCTGGTCACGAAACGTACTTTATTCCATGTTGACATTAGTTTTAAAATGCTTTAATATCTATAAATTTTAAAGAAAGAAAGCTCCTCAGTAGCTCAATTGGTTAGAGCATTCGTCGGCTTGAGACGAAAGGTTACAGGTTCAAATCCTATCTGGGGCGAAATTTTTTCTTTCTTTAAAATTTATAGAAATCTATCCCAAGCACAGGGCAAGTGCTAAAATAAAAATACGTTGCTTTAATATCTTCACGCTTTTTGTTACAATTATCTGAACACTTTTTATCTGAACACAGACTCGTAGTCTAAATAAACAAACACACATCACAATTACGATCTCACTTAAACTTACGCCTAATGTTAGATTTAGCATTTTTTTATCGCCTCCGTGGTCTAGCAGTCCAGCGTCTGAGTTAGCTTCTTGACCCGGGACGGGTTCGATTTCTGGATTGGGCACAAAAACAATTTAAAGATGTGTATTTTTAATTTTTTAATAAACATACCGGTACCTGGGATTGGATATGTGCCCGGTTGGCGATAGGTTTGCCACCTATCACATTGTTGGACTTAGTGTCTTCGGCTAGTCGTGGGTGCTCTGGTTGTGCCTCTTAGTCAGAGAACTTCGAAAAAAAAAACTTTTGGTAGTTTTTTTAATTTTCCATGTTTTTTTATCATACGTACATACATAGGTACATATCTTCACGCCAAGTCCATTACGGAGGAGGCAGAGAGAATCGAGTGCCAGTCCTCACGATCGTGCGAACCTGTCTGGCTTCATTCATGTTTCGGAGACTCTTGACACTTGACTCCGACATGTGGAAAGAATGTTAGATAAAAGATTGACAACGCAGATATACAATGCGAATGTGGATGGATATAGGTACCCGGGGAGACCACGGTTGACTTTCTACGATCAGTTTAATCGGATATTTTCCGAAGGTGGTGTTAAGAGTCTCCGAAACCTGCCTGTTTTTTTATCACTGACTTCATATTAAAGTGACATGTTGTTAATGTTGAATGTTGCCGATAGCTATAACTAATATTAAAAATCAGTGTTGAGGTATGCCATGCCCTCATAAAAAATAAGGAATTCCTTTTTTGGCAGACCATTTTTTTTTTGGTAATTTTAAAGTAATTTAATTAGGTTTTAGTTGTTTGTTTATACTTAGTCATTTGTGGTGCATTAGTCCGATAATAAACGTTTTCTTTCTTTTTTTTTAATGTTTAGTTAATTAATTAAAAAATCGTTTGAAGATACATTTTTAAAAGAAACGCATGTATAGAACGGCTGTTTAATTATATGAATTTCAAATTTAAATTAAAAAGCACAAAAACGACCAGGCGGACTTTCGCATTTATAAGTATTAATACTTAAACAAATAATTATTTATGAGTATTATAATTAACAATAATTAACTCTTTTTAAGCACACTAAATATAATTTTGTCATAAATAATCTGCAGAAATTGATTTAAAAAACAATTAGAGTAAGTAGGTCAAAAAATATTTATTATATAAGAAGTAAGAGGAAGTAAAAATACATCATCAAAAAGTTTCTCTCGAAATGGTTAGGTACGACTACAATTAAATCTAAAAACTGGCAAACGATTTCAACTTTCAACCCACTAAAACTCAATACATCTCTTGAGAATTTCTAGGTCGAGATTTTCATAAATAGTGACCTCTATTTGGCCACAAGATAAGGCCTAGGCGTAACCATAAAAAACAAATAAAGTATTCAGAACGAATGAAAACATTGCGTAAAACCAATATCGGCAAACAAAAACAGAAAGATCCAAAAGTAGGTCTCGAATAAATGGACTGTATTTTACTGAATAAGTTAATGAAAAGTGGCAATGTTTTACTGTGGGTATATTTTCAAATTGAATACTGAAGTATATAACATTTAAAAATATAGACCATTTCAATATATTATATTCTTCTTCTTCTTTTATAAATATGGCTTTCGATCGTTTTTTACTTTGCCAATGTCAAGTTAGTTAATTCTTATACAATATACAGTCATTTGTCACTATGTACAAAGTCATGTCAGGTCAAGGTCTTGAGTAAAACGGTGGCTTCATTACTCAAGCTCATCTAGTGAGATTTGACGGCAGCGAGGAAATAGACGATACACTAATTTCTTCATGATTATTTCATTTGTGCATTTTCACTTAACAAAATTAATCTAATTCCCATATAAATTAATCAATTTCATTCAATATGAACACGAAATTCAATAATAATGAAAAAATGACGACCACCTTCATTCAAGATCGTGCCAAAATTCCATGTCAATATATATTTAATGATTTACAAAATAATTAACGAAATACAGCTTCTTAATAACATGCTGAAATATGTCTATAATAGACAGTTGTCGATGGCATTCACTGCGTTTTAAAATTGCTACGCTTTTTATGGGAAACCATTGAGATTTGGGCTAAAAATAGCCTTTGGTCTCCCAGGATAGTAAACGTAAAATATAGTATCGCCTTTATCGTCTAGCGGTCCGGCGTCAGACTTGACTTCTAGAGGTCCCAAATTCGATCCCCGGCTCAGGCAACAAAAACATTAAACAATGTGTATTTTTTTATGATATCTGTCCGTTATTGGACGAGTAATAGCGTAACAGTGTTTTTTAATGATCTTGAAAGGAAAACAAGCAGACGGATTTCCTGATGGTGAGAAATGTTATGCCTCGGCCGGCCGGGATGTTAGGCCTCTAGCAAAAGTAAGTTTACCGGCTAGCTTTCCCTCCGAACCGGAACACGTCATGACGTTATGGCGGCAGAAATAGGTAAGGCGGTGGTACCAATCCAGGCGAGTCGCTGCTAAACTCTACCAACTAGTCACATGTCACGGTTTTAGTTACGGTAAGCCTATGCTCGCCTTTTACGAGCTGCCTGGCAAGGAAGGCAGAAGGTCTATTCTACAAAGAAGCCCGGACCAACACGGTAAAAAATAACGTTGCCCAGGATTGGATATGTGCCAGGTTGGAAATAGACTTGCCACCTATCACATTGTGGGACTTAGTTTGTGCCACTGCCTACCACGTCGGGGATATGGGGGTAAAGATCCTTTTATATAATACAGGACAATTTTTTCATATTACAAGAATATTATTAAGACCATTTTCACCAAGTTTTAAAATTTAAGAGGACCTGTCTTCTAGCAAGAATTTCATTTTCACCAATGCTTAAGTGACGCTGGGGTGTTCCCCAGTTCTAAAAACATAAGTTTCCCATCTTAGAGCTTTTACACACGAACGGCATGTCACCAACTGCAGTAACTGCATAGGTAACTGCAGTCGTCGACACACGTCGCGTCGGCGGCAGCAGTCAACACGTCGACAGCTGCCGTCGACAGGCGACAATGCTTGCCGTCACAACTGCAAGTGTCGCCACTTGTCGGCGGCTACAGTTGCCTATGTCGTTGGTGACATGCCGCTCGTGTGTAAGAACACTTTCAGACCCGACAGCTCCTTGTCTATCCAACCCCTAAAATTAGGTTACAGATATTCATTATTCCAAAATTAATAGTTATTTAAACCAATTATAGTCTAAGAGCCGGTGGAAGACCGACCTTCACCGATCTGACAACCAGATGAGACATATTTTTTATCAAATATAGTTTATAAACAAATATGCCTTTAGTTACTTGCAATTGTAGGCATATTTGTTAATAAATTATATTCGACAAAAAATATGTCTCATCTGGTTATCAGATCGGTGAAGATCGATCTCCCACGGTCTCCTCTACTATTATCAAAAAATTTGGAAGCAATTGAAACGTTAGTGATGCTTTTAAACCCATTTTTTGACAGACTCCAAAAAAGGAAGAAATTCGACTGTACATTTTTTTTTGTATGTTTTTACGCGATTTCTTGACCAATAGCCAAACGATTTTGATGGTTCTGTTTATGAAAGATAGTCATGATTCCGAGATGGTCCCATATTAGTTTTCATCCGACCAACCACCCACTTTTAAGTGTAACTCAAAAATAGTGGTTTTTAGATATATTCTTAATAGTAGGCATACAATTTTTACTTTTATTGACACATTCTATATAATATACATTGAACAAACGTGAAAAACGTATGCATCTTATGTATGTATGTAAGTGTAACTCAAAAACTATTTGTAGAATGTTGTATAAAATTTACGTGGGACCATTTTGAAACCATACTTTGCTATCTTTTCAAAAAAATAATTAACAAATTGCGACGTGATAGGTACGCAATACATTGTTAGTGTCACTTTTTGCAGTTTTACTGCGCCTAATTTTTTACATCGTAAAATAAAAAATATTTAGAAAAAATGTGTTTGATTTTTTATAGGTCTTTTATTAAAAAGTGATGTAGACAATGATCAAAAAAATCAAAAATAATTTATTTCTCTTACAAACAGTTTAACAGAACCTTGATTCAAAACCAAATAACATAGGAAGAGACTGGTGTCTACAACTAGGATACCCTGTGCAAGCAGATCACCAGGCCCCACTTCAGCTCACGGATACTATTGTGTACCCTTATACTCTTGGCAGAGAAACAGAAAATTATAATAATAGCAAAATAAGCAAAAATTAAAATTTAGTAATAATACAAGGAAATGGTATTAGTTTCATATTTCTATGAAAAAAATATTAATAACGATCCGAACAATAGATATTTTTCAGTTTACTTAAATAGCGTAGAAATAAAATTGAATTCGGTTTTTGAAGTCTACTTATGTATATGTACATTAAATCGGTATGTATCGTAAGGTCTGTAAATCTGGATATGTGTTTAATATTATTTAAATGATTGCTTAATTAATTGATTAATATGAGTTTAAATAATTTCTGTATTTTTTCCAGAATGTTTTACTTATAATAGTTATGATATTCATTTTCCCAAACAAGATTTGTTGATTATATTTCCACAAGGCAATGACGTTAACAGCAAACGGTCATGAAATAAATGTAATTTCGTTCAGAACAGCATCCGGTCGGTGTCGACTCGAGCATCCGGTATCGACGGAAGTAGCTATTGACCCTACACCCGCAGCGACAGCTACGATACCATTTCACTTTTCATATTCCCATTGTATTGAGATAGAAATCTGTGAAATTATAAATAAGGTCATAAAGAGCTGTGTCTCTGTAATTAAACTGTTCATTGTTGGCATTTTGTGGAACTTCATTACGTGTTAGTATGTTTGTCATGTGATTACCGTCACCACGAAAAGCGGGTTCAATTTTCGACAAATCCAGGCATTTCTTTAGTGGAATTGAAATATTTGTATCTTTCATTTGTGTTTTTCGTGACTGATATCCAGTATTCTAGATATGTAGACTCTACGTTCAAAATAATCCTGAAATTATGATTGTTACAAGTTATTGGACTGTTTCTAAAACTGTTTATTTGTTTATTTTGTCATTTAACTCAATGACTCCAAATCAACTTTTATTCAGTTTTCAGTATTTTGCTAGGTAAGTAAGGCTTCAATTTAAAACTAGAAACAAGGTATTCATAGTATTAACAGTGAAAATGTGTCAGAAAACTTACCAACTAGACGATATCTTATCTTTTTTGAAGCTGAAAGTACACTATAAGAACATTTATTTTGCAATAAAAATTTTGAACTTTTTCGTAACCCGAAAATCTTGGCCTGTTCTCGCTTCAGCCGATCTTTTTTTACTGTAGCTTTGTTTCTTTTGCGGACTGTAACTATGTTATTCTTACACGTAGTACATGGGTAAGGTGTAGTCGTCTGCGCGCTACTTATTATAATACATCACCAATGGCATGATAATACTTTCCCAGGTACCAAGTATCGATCTGGAATTAAAAAAATCAATCAAACCACATAAAGAAAAAATAAAATACATCGCCTCTGTGGTCCGGGTGTTGGACTTGACTGCATGAGGGTTCGAATCCCGGGTCGGCCAACAAAAAGAAAATTGGATTTTTCCAATTTTCTAATAAAAAAAATGTTGGTCGGGGTTGGATTTGTGCCCGATTGGCGATAGGCTTGCCACCTATCGCATTGTGGGACTAAGTATCTTCGGCTAGTCGTGGGTGCCTTGGTTGTACCTCTGCCTACCTCTTCGGGGATATGGGCGTCAAGATACTTAAAATAGTGTAAGTAGTGTTGCCAAACCGTTAAACAAGTAAAACACACATTTTTTAAATACTGAAAACATTCCATAAAATTATTACTCAGGCGCCAGAACTCATTTTTTTGTGTCATTGTCTATTTACCTGTTTGTGCGTCCGTTTTTTTTATAAGAAAATCACAGGGCTAGTTTTAATCGGGGTTTGATATACGACATTAGGAGTTCGATTTCGATTTGTTAAGAATTAATGTAATAACATTTCTACATAAATTTTGTTAAAATACACTTTAAATCGGTCTTATCTTGTGTTCCTCTATTTATCACTGAACTCCTCCTAGACGACTGGAGTGATTTTGACGAAGTTTTTTGTTTGTGTTCAAGGGGCTTTAAGAATGGTTTAGATTCACAATTTGGTCAACTGTAAAGGGTTTTTTTATTTAATTTTTTTAATTGCATGTAGTCGTTGATTTTGGAATGGATCCGACAGACTGCGCTACTATCGAAGCGTTAATGTCAAACAATACGAAGTTTGCTGGGTCACCTAGTATATGTATACAAATCAGTGCCACTTTTCGTTGTAGTTTTATAACTCAAGAGCGGTTTCACCTATCCAAACCAAATGTTTAAGCTTTATTCGGACTATTTAGTAGATGGTTTATGTGAAGTTGCATAAAATCAGTCGAGCGGTTCTCCATTTATCACAATTTTTGTTACTAATTACTTTTTTTAAATGAATTTAATTAATGGCGGAATGTTTTGTTAACGGGTATTTTTCAGTCAAATTAAAACTTTTTTCAAATGGAGATTGTGCTGCCATATTGAAACTTTTTTCTGTTGTTTTTTCTTTTTTTTTGTTTTGTTGTGTTACGTCATTAATGCGGTCATATAGTGGTCATATACGTAGCGAAGCACGCACCGGGCAGCTAGAAGTGTATACATATTTTAGTGGTGCCCTGTACCTCTGCTTAATTCTTCGAGGATGCTGGCGTTTTATGAATTCGCTCAGGTTAGAATATATTATATTATATACCTTATTTCTATTGTCGGCACTAGGCAAAATGTTATTCCTTAAATATCACCACGCTCTTATCAAATACAAATATATAAACAACTGCGTAGTATTAAATATGGTATATCAAATAGCTAAGTGCAAGAAATCAACAGTTGACACTAATTAAAATCCCAAACCATATCTCTGGTTGAATCCGTGACGTTTTCAAAAGCGGACTAATTTATCGTGCTAATAAGGCGTGAAGAAATGGCCGCGAGCTGAACCACACACGTGGTTCCCGGATATGCCCTTGCGATATATTATCCTTGTCATTTTATGACGTTTTCTTCATATAAATTATAATTAGGCATACTATACACTCACGTTCGTTTTCAAAAGTTTTAAATTTGATAAAATTAAAATGTTATTAACTAAATCTAAAATTTGAAGGTTTTTTTCGTTTTTTTGCATTTTTTTCAATTTGTCATTACACATCAAAGAACGTTATATCAGGGTTTTCAGTAAAGCGATGGAATCCTTACTGAAACTCATTTAGCGGGAACGAGGAAATACTCGATACACTAATTTCTTCATGATTATTTCATTTGTTCACTTTAACTTAACAAAATTGTACAAAAAAACAAACGAAACTCTAAAAATTTACTAATTTTGCTCTAAGTAAACACAAAATTTATGTTTATTTTTTCTTTCCATGGCACCCAAACTCATTTTTATTCGAAATTAAAAATATTGTGTTAACGTCTTAATCATTTTTTACAGAAGGGGCAAATAAGAGTTTGCACACCTCATGTTGGTAGAATATGTTGGAACGCTTAAATAATTTTGTGACATTTTTGTAACACTCATACTTCGCAAATAAATATTTTACTTTATCTTTTTTTTATTTAAATTATAAAATAAACAACTTTAACTTTTAAACTTAATGATAACATTAACTGCCTAAAACTATTTGTTGTAATTTTTTTTAGTGCCTACTTACTTTAGGACTTAATTTACGTAATTTATTCAGAGACATTAATTTATAAAAACGGAAGAACGTCAATATAGAGATGGTTTTTATAAACTTTGTACGGAGTCAAAAAAAGGCGCGCGTGTTCACAATACTGTTAACTTTCCCAATGTTTGTACGTAAGTTACTAGGTGGTAGAGTTTCGCAGCGATTAGCCTAGATTGATGCCATACCATGACGTCAACGTTTGCCGTTACCGTGTTCCGGTTTAGAGGGTAAGGTAGCAGGTAGGTAGTAGGTATTTACTTTTGCTCGACACCCAACGTCTCGTCCTCAGCTTGGTAATGCACTATATCTCTAGGCGGTGTGAATTTCTTACCATCAGAAATCCGTCTGCTTGTTTACTTCCAATATCATAAAAAAGTGAGTTCTTCCGTACAATATTAAACCGATGTTTTTGATTAAAGGTATATTATGATTTATTTTGATAAAAACAAGCTTAAATTAAAATTTTATAAATATATTCCCAATAGAAAAATCATTTATATTAATTCATTTATAGATTGATTCATTGATCTGAAGTAATTTCTTTTTAGTGCTATCGATTCAATTCGATATAACCTAACTTAATTATTTTTCTGATTTCATTAAAGGACATATCTTCTTTCTTTTAATATAACACGTCGTAGCATGTAGGTGGATAAGAGAGGTTGAATGGACGGATAAATGGATGGGATGATGTAGCTCACACTCCGCTAGTATGTCCTCAGCTTAATTATTGATTCAGACGAAGCATCCGTCGCTGGGCGGGCGGCCGCACAACGACTAGTTTTTTTATAAATCAAGTAAGCTTATTTTATTTGTGATCAAATGTTATTTGTATTTTATTTTAATACGAAATTATTTTATATATTGAAGAAAATAAGTAAAAGTATTTTAACACTAAAACTAAGATCAAGCGATTATGACGAGAAATGTGTGTGGAATTCCAACTAATTGAAAACTGTGATTGATATAAAGGAAATAGGTCAAGTGATATTGTAGTTGAACAGCAAGCATCTGCTTATCTTTAAGATCCCAGTCTATACATTGTTAAGTAATTGATTATTTTACGGTTCACTGAATTATTAAGAGGACGTCTAATGACTATATCCTTAAGCAACAATTATAATTTAATACATAAGCTCAGATCCATCAGTAAATTGAGCTCCATGCTCAAAAGCCTCAATGTAGGATCTAATTTCCATTTGGATAATTACGATTAAAAAAATTAGGTTGCTGAAGAGTTTGTTTCGTCGTTTGTTCTCCTGACTGGTGAAGTCAAGCAACGGTGGCAGTACCAAGTATTTAAGTTTATATTTTCGTTAGCTTTTCCGCCAAAAAATGTATACATATTATGGCGTAACAAAACAGGCAAAATAGTGCGCTGATAATGAATTGGACTCACCGGAAGCTAAAACTCCCAAATATATCCAGCTCCACGCAACACACACCACTAAACTGTTTTATTAGCACCAATAATACACAGACTACCAAAAACTCAACGTACGTTTCGCTTCGTAACCGAAGCATCATCAGGAGAATTCTGTCTGCTTGACCTTCGTGGAGTGCAGAGTGAAGTGCAGTGAGCTGGATATATTTGGGACTTTAAGCTTCCGGTAAGTCCAATTCATTATCAGCGCACTATTTTGCCTGTTTTGTTACGCCATAACATGTATACAGTTTTTTGGCGGAAAAGTGCAAATTAAATAATTTTATTTGGATTTAATTATGGATTTCCGCAAACTAATGCCTTCTTCTATCTTCTTCTTTAAAGAGATTGAAGCGTCTATTTCCAAGCATTTTCGCTTTCTAAATACTTTGAGATTTAATACTAGCCTTTTTGTACATAACTTTGTTTTCATACATTTTTTAAACTAATAATAGCGGCAGTAATAGAATTAATTTATTCGACAAACTACTGTCTTCACTACTGACAGCTGTGTCAATCAACTGACATTTATGTAAAAGTTGTTTTTTTTTATGATATTGGCAGGCAAACAAGCAGACAGATTTCCTGATGGTAAGAAATTCACACCGCTTAGAGACACCAAAAGTGGTAATAGTGTGTTGCCATTCTTAGGCCTACGAGCTGCTTGGCAGAACAGCAGATGGTCTATTCTGCAAAGGCCCCAGACCAATATGGGGAAAACACGGGATTTTTGTTAAGTTTTCCTAAATTAGGTATCCTGACAACAATTAACACAACTAAGAAATAACTAGCGAAATTGATCCATCTGTTCACGTGTGACGCGATTACCAAAGGTAATAGGGATTCGTTTTTATATAGGTGCTAGCCAACCCGACGAACTTTGTATCGCTTGGCGTTAACAGCTACTTACAGTTTATAAGGATTAAAAAATGTGTTTTCCCTATTTTCCCTGCAATTTTCCTCTTTTCTTTTAATAAGAACCGTCTCGTGACAATAACTAACATTACTAAAAAAACAATAAATTGTTCCAACCATTTACGCATGATACGACAACCACGCGAAATGTTGATTTATATATATATATATATATATAGACTAAGATTACAAAATTGTTTATGCAACAGTAAGCAGAAACGCCAACAAGCGATTGGATTTTTAGTGGTAAGAAATACGTGACACCTTACTTACTTTTGCTCGAGGCCTAACATCCCGATAGGCCTAGCCACAGGTTCGCAACGCTCCATTAACACCTTTTGGTGTCTCTGGGCAGCGTGAATTTCATCAGAAGCAGCATCAGAAATTCCGTCTGCTTGTTTGCCTTCCACTATCATCCAAAAACCTGTCGACACCAAAGTAAGCCCAGAGGCAGCGAAGTTAAATCACTTACTAACTAGAAACCCTACCTCCGCGATGGAACCCGACAGTGGCGAGCACTGATGAAATGTCGTCAGAAATAAGCAGCGCCGTCGTACAAACATAAGTGAGCCGTTTTGAAATCGGAGGACATAGTTAAATTGTGTTGATAATAAGCAAACAGACGCTCGTCACTTGAGTCAATTATAGAAAAGCAGTTAAACAGGGTAACTGGCAACTAACGCATAATCTTTCTAGGGCAGCATTAGTACATTAAAAGCTACAACTTTTGTTCTACAATTTTTAGAAAACCGCGAAAAAAGAATTTGGTCCTTCATACAAAAAGTTCATCGTCCTCGGACAAAATTTATGGAGAATCTTTTTCTATTTTATATCTATTTTATAGAGCCATCAAAAACGGTTGGCTATTGGCCGAGTACGCGTAACAAACATAAAAAAAAGAAAACATAGTAAAAATGACAACCTGCTCCTTTTTCAAACTTGGTTGAAAAGGGAATTCACGACCAATAGCTTGTTTAAAATTAAAAGTTTTCCATTAAACTGGTTTTAACTTTTAAATGTGTGTCAACGAAGCAACAATAAGGTCACCAATGTTTAAAACGAAGTTAAAAAGAGTAAAAATTGAATGAACGTAAAAACTTTATAAGTATTTTAACGTCAGACGCATTTTACGTTTTTGTACTGCTATAAATTTGTTTATAACTTTTATTAAGAGTAATAACCGTAAAGGGGCTGTTACCTAACTACCTTAAAATTGTCGTAATATCAAAAGCCTGTTTAATACTTTTACTAATAGGTTTAACATAGTTATTTTTTTTGTGGTGTATGGCTTGCTGACCGCATTCGTTACAGTGAGATCCGAGAAAGAGCAGAATTGAAAGAAAGTGTTGGTGTTGAAATGCGAAAGGACATGCTCCGCTGGTTCGGTCATGTGGAAATAATGACAGATGAAACATTGACAAAGCAGATATACAATGCGAACGTGGATGGATGTAGGTACCTGGGGAGACCAAGGCCGACATTCCTTGATCAGATCAATCGGATGTTTTCTGAGGGTGGTGTCAAGAGTCTCCGAAACCGGCGTGTTTGTATGAAAAGGGTAATAAATGTGAAGGAAGCTAGACAACTTTGTCAGGATCGTGAGGTCTGGCACTCGATACCCTCTGCCTTCCCCGTAAGGGGCTTGGCGGTAAAATATGCGTGTGTGTATTTTCCTATTAATTGTATCACATATTTTTGTTGCCTTTTTGGTCAGCGAAAAAGCACATGGCTCTCTGGATGCAAGAGACGATCATGGCCTACAGTCACCACAGAAGTTACAGGTGCTGTGAATTTTAGTTTTATTAGTATTATATTAGTGGCCACAAGGCCATCACCAAAACGACCACTGGTTATAGAGTTGCTATATATTGTTAATTTTCTTTCGTTTGAGCTTAAGAACTTTGTCATGGGCAACAATGGGGTAATTGACTACTTTTTGGAAATTTTAACAATATACATACAAACATATCTTCACGCCAAGTCCCTTACGGGGTAGGCAAAGAGTATCGAGAACCAGATCTCACGATCCTGACAAGCCTGGCTGGCAAAATGGAATAACCCCACTTAAAAATCACATTTTTGGACTAACCTAAAAAAAATCTTCATTCTAAGAGTACAAAAACCAGTGACACCACATACCAAGACTTTGTATGTTTGCATTAACAAATCAAACATCAGTTCTCTACCCTATAACATGCATATATACATATCTTCACGCTAAGTCTCTTACTGGGTAGGCAGAGAGTATCGAGTGCCTACCCTTACGACCCTGAAAAACCTGTCTGGCTTTCTTTACATTCATTACCCTTTTCATTCAAATAAACCGGTTTCATAAATTCTTAATACCACCCTCGGATATTATCTGATCTGCGATCTAATCGTGAAATGTCAACCTTGGTCTACCCGGGTACCTACAACCATCCATATTCGCATTGTATATCTGCTTTGTCAATCTTTTATCTGTCATTCTGTCCACATGACTAAACCAGCGGAGCATGCTCTTTCTCATTTCAACAGCAACACATTATTTCGATCCCACTCTTTCTCGGATTTCACGGTTACGAATGCTTCGTTAGTTAGTAAGAAAGCTCAAAACACATAATCCATGTTCGTAGTTAGACAAAATTAACGTAAACACTGAAAGGGAAAGTCCGGGTAAGCCATACAACTAAGTTACAGGTACTGGTTCAACTTATGAGGTTGTACTTTGAAATTAATTTAATTTTCCTTCAGCAAAACTTTTGTAGCGAAAAGTTCTTAGCAACCAGTTTAATACAAACCTTTCAAGGAAACGTTTTCCTTAAAATGTATTTTGTTTAACGTGTCATGTATTATGACCGCCTTACGGGAGTTTGAGGTTCGATTCCAGACATATATCTATTCTAACATTATACAGAGGAAATGTTTGATTTTTTGTTTGTTTGTTTGAAATGAATAGGCTCCAAAACTACTCAACCGATTTTAAAAATTATTTCACCCTTAGAAAGCTACATTATCCCTGAGTGATATAAGCTTTGTTTCATCAAAATCGGTGCAGTAAAAGCCAAGTTACGCAGACGAAGCTGCGTGAAACTGCTGGTTTATTTTATAAACCTAGTCCGTTTCACGGGTCTGGGTGTTACATTTGTTCCAGTATCTACAACGGTTTTGTATATTAATGGCGTTGACTAAAACAAAAGTATAAACTGTTACATTTTTGGGGTTACATAAAATTATGTGATTTATCTAGATATATTTATGACAAGTTACTAACGGAGCCAGCAGACGTTGTTTTGTCCTGATGAATATGAATATTGTTTTTAGAGTGAAAACTTCTTTAGCGGCGTTGCGCACTTTTTTGGAATGGGTAAAAACTTCTAAACTCGCGTCAGGACACGTGACCTGATCGAAAATTCGTAAGACGGCGCAGGGCGCTTGCGCGAATGTTCGTGTTGTCATGTTTGTGTACGATAACGCAATAAATAAATATTGTATGATACCATATAAATGAAAGTACTTTCATACTGATAATTAAAGCCATTCGTACAAAATTATTCCCTAACCATTCCAAAGTATCAAAAATGTACAGCGTTAATATTCAAGTTGTCATTTCTGCCGGCACTCCCGGCGTTCAACCCGGGTTTTTTTTATAAACCATCTTCTGACAATGACTAACATAAAAAAATAGCTTAATTGTTACATATATTCAAGCGAGATGCGATGAACAAAGAAAGTGGGGGTTCTATGTATGGTATTATGGTCTTATGGCCTTATGGTCGGGTACTGCCATCGATAGCATTACGCCCCGGGTTCAATTTTATGGTTGGACAATTCGAAATGTGTGTTTTAACCGAAAAAAGAAAAAAAGGAGGAGGTTCTTAAAATACGACTGAATATTTTTTGTATGTTTGTTACTCGATTATTGGACCAATAGCCAACCGATTTTAATAGTCTTTTTTAGAAAAATAGGTCATGATTTCGATATGGGACCAAGTTAGTTTTGTCATGATCCGACTAGTAAGGTGTTTATAAAATTTGTCTATTAAAATTTATTTATTATTTTATACGGTGTTTTTTAGTTTTGTTCGAGTGGATAGCACACACGCCTACTACACCGACCAACCGCGAGGTTCGGGTTCGATTCCAGACGGGGGCAAACATTTGTGTGTTGAACATTTAGATGTCTGCATTTCCGGGTCTGGATGTTTATTAAATTTATTTAAGTATTCCTATGTATTAGTATCGTCGACTAACACCCATAACACAAGCATATAATTTTCTTACTTTGGGGCTAGATTGAATTTGTGTAACTTGTCCAGGGATATTTATTTATTTATGTTCATAGATCATTTCAGAAAAGAATTGGATTTTTGGAAAAGTAACTATTAAATCGCAATGTGGTACCCAAGTAAGTAGTTTTTTAATTGTAGAGTCGGTTTTGCAGTTTTTCTGTGCTTAATTATTTCAATTTTATAAGTCAGCGTTATCAGGGACTCGTTTTCCCCCGTGTTGGTACGGGCTTCTTTGCAGAATAGACCATCTGCCTTCCTGCCAGGCAGCTCATAACAGGCGAGCATAGGCTTACCGTCACTAACACCGTGACATCTGAATAGGTGGTAGAGTTTCGCAGCGACTCGCCAGGATTGGTACCACCGCCATACCTATTCCTGTCGCCAAAAATTAATGGCGTGTTTCGGTTCGGAGGGTAAGGTAGCCGGTAAACTTACTTTTGCTTGAGGCCTAACATCCCGGCTTCAGGTTGGCAACGCACTATTACCACCTTTGGTGTCTCTAGACGGCGTGAATTTCTTACAATCATGAAATCCGTCTGCTTGTTTGCCTTCCAATATCATAAAAAAAAACCAGTTTCGGAAATCATATGAGCCCGGTTAGCGATAGATTTAATACCAAGCACATTGTGGGTCTTAGTGTCTTCGGCTAGTCGTGGATGCCCTAATTGTGCCTCTGTCCACCTCATCGGCAATATGGACTTGAAAATACTCACTTACTCTCTTCATTGAATATATTCATTTTTTTATTATAGAAGAGAAGGCAAACGAGCAAATGGGTCACCTGATGGAAAGTGATCACCTCCGCTCGCAAATATTCATCAATCATTTTATATGAAATAGGCTACTCCAGTAACCTGATGCTTCAAAAATTGACTATAACTGTAATGTTCTGTTATATGCAGATCAGAGTAAATCAGACAAATCAGAGTAAAGTACAAGTATATTCTTAATGACTCATTTGACTTTACTGGTCTCAACGAATACACTTACATTACAATATCTTCGTGCCGACTCTGTGAGGTTAGCAGAGATTATCGGAGGCCAACTGTCACCAACCTTGCATACCATCGTAGCTTCCTCCACCTTCATCTTTCAAAAACTTCTATTTCGAAAACTTGGCTCAAATAAAACCCCATTTGTTGGTGGATTATTATTCTTGTTCTTCCAGTATACCTAAGACCTAGGTCTTCCGGTTTGATATGTCCACCCACATTCACACTTAATATTTGTTTTGACAATCTTTCATCTGCAATTCTTTCCACGTGATCAAATAATGATATATCCATAATTTTTTCAGACAAGATTTGAACCTGTAACCTTTCGTCTCAAGCCGACGAATGCTCTAACCAATTGAGCTACTGAGGATTCAAGTCCCGTGGCGAAATTTTAAAATCCTTTCT
>NJDC01006353.1:58485-78483 GCA_002245475.1 Calephelis virginiensis
TCATCGCATACTCGTTAAATGATCGACTAATTTTGTTGATACTTTATATTTTGTAATAGTTACTGTCAGAAGAAGGTTTTTATGAAGAGAAAACCGGGAAAATTGCAGGAAAAATAACAGTGTTTCAATTTTTCCAAATAGTAACCTCAAGCTACTCGAAATTCGCCGGGTCAGCTAGTTACTAATATATGGCAGTCCTTCTTAACTCTGAAATATTTTTCAAACCAAAAAATATATAAATATTTTATATTTTAATTTGTTTTGTTTATATAAATATCCCTGGACAAGTCACACAAATTGAATCTAGCCCCAAAGTAAGCAAATTATATGCTTGTGTTATGGCTGTTAGAAATATATGGTAATAGGGCGTAAAAAAGACAGTTTTAGTCATAGTTAAGCCTCAACAACTAATATCTAAAAAAAAAGAAATTAGATTTCTTGTTGTGACCAATACATTTTTAAAATTCAATATATGTTCAAAAGAATATAAGTTAATTTAAAAAAAATGTCATGAGCACTCTGTAAATACAAGGAACAAAAACAATGTAGCTGTCCATGCATCTCGTCTCCTCAAAAAATGCTATCATTTACATTGGCCAATGTATACGTTTTTACTATATATTTTTCGAGCGCACATAAGACCTAACTTAAAACTGCGTTCAATCTAAATAACTGTGTAAAAAAGGTTATTATAAGATTACAGAATATCTAGATGATAATGCTTGTGACTGATTGTTCCCCAAATGATAACCCTGCTTAGTTTCTTCCACTGGATCTTCTCAATGAGAGGTCGCGTTCTGATCCCGTGGTAGCTTTAGAATTATATAAACGAGTTACAAGTATCCATTACATATTTTGTGTATAGCAATCGATTTTCAATTTAAAGTATCTTCACGCCCATATCCCCGAAGAGGTAGGCAGAGGCACAACTAAGGCACCCACGATTAACCGAAGACACTAAGTCCCACAATGTGATAGGTGGCAAGCCTATCGCCAACCGGGCACATATCCAATCCCGAGCAACGTTTTTTTATTAGAAAATTGGAAAAACCCAATTTTCTTTTTGTTGCCCGACCCGGGATTCGAACACGGGACCTCATGCAGTCAAGTTCGACAACTGAACCGCTAGACCACAGAGGCGATTTAATTAAAAAAAAATATGTCTTCACGCCCATATCACTGTACACGTAGGCAGAGGCACAACCAAGGCATCCACGACTAGCCGAAGACACTAAGTCCCACAATGTGATGGTAAGCCTATCGCCAACCGGGCACATATCCATTCCCGAGCAACGTTTTTTTTTGTTAGAAAATTGAAAAAACCCAATTTTCTTTTTGTTGCTCGACCCGGGATCATGCATTCAAGTCCAACAACTGAACCGCTAGACCACATAGGTGATTTAAAGTATGTTTAAAACTGTGATAATTAGCTATCTGCAACTATCCAGGTTTTTTCCAATATGTTTAGAAGCAACATCCTTAAAGTTGTTAGCGGATTAAAGATCACACTTAACCCAATTTTTCCATCCACTGAACAACTTTGTAGCTCAAAAACCTAATTTTCTGTTCTTCACAACAACGCTCTCTGTTAAACAACGTACTTAAAGTTTGCCACTTTTTGTAAGCTTTAATTTCGTCTGACCTATTTTTGATGCTTGAGACTTGCCACAAAATACAACGTTTTGCTTTTCTAAAGTTCCAAGTTAAAGGATAAGTTTTTTTTACTATTTTGAAGTTCATTTACTTTTTGAATCAAGTTTTTTTTTTATGTTAATAGATAGTCAGCTTTTCTAATGGCAATTGTCAACTTTAGACGCCATACAAGTTTCTGGCGCGTCCCAATCTTAAGGACAATGCGTCTGTGATACTCCTGGGGTTGTGGATATCCGGTGATCACTTTCCATCAGGTGATCCAATTGCTCGTTTGTATAAAAAAAGGATGCATGCATGTCAAACACCTATGCTACTTTCCAACACAGAGCATGTCAATGGCGATTGACATAGTGGTGATAGGAAAAAATGTAGCAGTCGTATCAATCCAGTCCAGCTTCTGCACAATACCACGTAGTTGTGACTGACTGCACTAGTCAAGAACTAGGGTTGCCACCTTTTTCTTTTCCGATAAAAGTACTTTAGCTATTAATGGTAAGAAAAAAAAATACAGAGTATTAGAATAAAGTACACTTTTATATTATTTATTTAACTACTCATATATTGCACAAGAAGAGGCACAGAATGATAATATTACAAAAATAATAACACATTTCTTTGTTACCTATTATACGTAATATATATTTTTATTACTTCGAGCTGTTTTTATTAAATTTGAATCTTTCCTAAATAACTCCAGAGCTTCTTTAAATTCAGCTTTTAAATAAGAATAAATTAATAATTCTAGTACTTTTACTCTAAGTTACAGAAGACGCATACGTGATGTTGCGCTGGTAGTAACATTGTTTCAGCATGAATCAATAAATTTCACTTAGCAAAAAAATACGATTAAACTTTACAAAATCAAAAAAACCCGGATCATTCAAAATAAAGTATTTCCGTTCTTTATTTTTCTTATAAAGTATAGAGTACAATTACCTAAAATAAAGTATAATACTTTATTATAAAGTACGGGTGGCAACCCTATCAAGAACCTACATACCTAGATACTGGATCACTACTAATGTGCAATGTATCGCCACGCCCCGACTCTGATTACTAAACCTGTAATGTTTCGATGTTTCATCATTTTTTACTCGGGCTCTTCTCTGTCTTCTGATGGACCTTCCTTAATAATTCCCATGTTTTACACTTCTTTGGTTTTTTAGATCCAGAGATCGCCACCGACTTAGATAAGGGTTCTAGCTCCATCTAGTAGGTAGACTTACCTGACATCGTTCAACGACTTGTAGGGATTCTAGAAGTTTTCTGGCCCCCTGAAGTAAGTTCCAGTTTGCTGACCATTTTCTACTTCGGCTACCAAACTCACTTTCATGTCCATTAAATTATGAATAAACTAATGTGCCCTGACTAGAATATACCATTTGCCTCTCGGCCTCGTAACTCGTGAAACGCTAATAACCAATGGTAATGGTACTGCTAGTAGAGTACTCGCCAGCAAGACCCCTGGGATAGAGTACTCCTCCTTATCTGTTCCTGACGCCATAATGACACTATCAAGTTTTTGTCTGGTAGGCAGGTATTAACAAGTTATTGACTTTTCCCCGTTTTGGTCCGGTTTACTTTGCAGAATAGGCCATCTGCCTTCCTGCCAGACAGCTCGTAAAAGGCGAGTATAGGCTTAGCGTCACTAACATAATGACATCTGACTAGGTGGTAGATTTTTGCAGCGGCTCACCCGGCTTTGTACTATCGCCTTACCTCTTCCTGCCGCCATAACGTCATAACGTGTTCCGGTTTTGAAGGTAAGGTAGCCGGTGAACTTACTTTTGCTCGAGGCCTAACATCCCGGCCTCAGTTTGGCAAGGCACCATTAACACCTTTGGTGTCTCTAGGCGGCGTGAGTTTCTTACCATCAGGAAATCCGTCTGCTTGTTTGCCTTCCAATATCATCAAAAAAAAATCACAATACGTATTGTGAAAGTACACTTGCACAGAGACACATCTGTAACATTTATGGTATCATTAGACCACGGTTGTCTTTTTCTATCAGGAAAGCAGTTTGCTTCTAGCATGATAAAAATATCAACACGGTATTTTATAAAAATGATCAGCCATCAAAAAGCGATCGATTGCTTTGTGTCATTTGTTAATACGAATTAATTATCAAATATTGCTCAATTTTTGAAGTCGCTCAGCTATTGCAAATTAAATTTAACTTATTATAACAAACATGTCGAGCTTTGTTATAATGAAATCTGTCTGTCCACTAACAAATTGACATAAATCATAAATACGTAGCGTTAATTAATTAAATAGGTCCAGCAGTTCACAGATTAAACAAACGTTACACCAATATAGCAATAACTAAACAATTGCGTATTTGTTGCAGTTCACAAATAATTAACAAAAGCATACCGCGGTCAGATAACATTAGTTATTCTAATTACTGTACCGTACACGATAAAGTATTTGCAATGGAAACAATACGAAATGCTTTATTTAATTAGTTTTGATTATAGCCTAGCCTGCCATTATACATAATTGCCATTATATATAATTGCTGTCAGATTTACCATAGTCGTTGACTGACAGATAATATACGTTTTAGATGGTTGCGAACATGCCTTGCAACAAAGGTGACCTTGGATGTAACTTTTCCATGATTATTACTAAATTTGGATTAAATATACAGGTCAGGTGGTCGTAAACCAATGTTTACAACCGTCTAAAATCTCTGTCATCTAACGTGTAGGGGTTTGTCCACGTTGTCACGTTATAACTTTGTTAATTTTTTGTTATCGCCTCTGTAATCTAGCGGACCGGGTGTTGGACTTGACTTCATGAGGTCCCGGGTTCGAATCCCGGGTCGGCCAACAAAAAGAAAATTCTATTTTTCCAATTTTCTAATTAAAAAAAATGTTGGTCGGTATTGGAAATGTGCCCGGTTGGCGATGGGAGGCTTGCCACCTATCACATTGTGGGACTTAGTATCTTCGGCTAGTCGTGGGTGCCTTGGTTGTGCCTCTGCCTACCTCTTCGGGGATATTGGCGTGAAGATACTTTTAACTTTGTTAACGCGAAACGGTGCTGTAGCGGCGGAATGCGTAGTCGGCAACGTTGCTGTAAACAGATGCGTCCAACGTCGTCGAAAGTCGCATGTCTGTAATACGATTTAAACTCTCATACATAAATATCTTAACGTCAAGTCCCTTACCTAGTAGGCAGAGAGTATCGAGTGCCAGACCTCACGATCCTGACAAACCTGTCATGCTTCCTTCACATTCATAACCCTTTTCATACAAACACGCCGGTTTCGGAGACTCTTGACACCACCCTCGGATAATATCCGATTGATCTGATCGTGAAATGTCAGCCTTAGTCTCCCCGGGTCATTCATCTAAATTCGCATTGTATATCTGCTTTGTCAATCTTCCATCTGTCCTCCTACATGTCCAATCCAGCGAAGCATGTCCTTTCTTTTTTTAACACCAACACTTTCTTTCAATCCCACTCTTTCTCAGATCTCATTGTTAAGTACACTCTTAGTAAATGTTATGTTTTTTATGATATTGGAAGGCAAATAAGAAGACGGATCTTCTGATGGTAAGAAATTCACGCCACCTAGAGACACCAAAGGTGTTAATGGTGCGTTTCCATCCTGAAGCCGGGAAGGCCTCGAGCAAAAGTAAGTTTACCGGCTACCTCACCCTCCGAACTGGAACACGTCATCTGGAAACTAAACGTAAATGTAAACGTTTTAATATCAAATATTTCAGATATTGTTGCTTCTAGATTGATTGATACCAGTTGTTATATAATCCGTATCAAGAACAAGGACTATGACTGGAGAATTTATGGATAATTTAATTGACAAAGTGTAACGTAACGGCATCATGATGCTCATTTTACGATAAGGTAACGTAAATTGAAACGTCACGTTAACGTAGGGACTACACCAATTTACATATTGGCGACTTCGCGATGCGGAGATGTGTTTAAGTTCTAAGGCGGTGATGTTGGCACAAAGCAACCGCCTTACCTATTCCTGCCACCGTAACATCAGAGCTGACGTATTCTCGTTTGGAGGGTAAAATAGCCGGTAAACTTACTTTTGCTCTAGGCCTAACATCCCGGCCTTAGGTTGGTAATGCACCATTACCACGTTGTATCGAGGCGACGTAAATTTCTAACCTTCAGGAAATCCGTCTGCTTGTTTGCCTTCCAATATCATAAAAAAATCTTAAATTTTGTTAACTAACACAATTCAGCAACTGTGGTAAAACTGACAACCAAATATATCGTGTTAAAGGATTTTTCAAATAGCCGGTTTGTCGGTTATAAAATATTAAAACGGTTGCAGTTATGCTATTAGCAAGAGTCAACCGTCGCTTAGGTACACGAAAGATATTATTGATGTGCCTACCGACATAACTATCCTTCAGCATGAGACACGACGGAAGTGAGCGCTGACGCTTTTGGATGAGTTTGCTAAATTTTCTACAGTCTAAGTAGTCCGAGATCTAAAAACAGTTAGACTATAGTCATTTTACAAAATTTAAAATCTCGTGCAATATGCTTTAAATACATGGAATCAATTGGAATGTAAAATTTATGTTAGTATGATTGTAGCGGGTATGTGATAACTATAATACATTATAACTTTTCAAAATCAGAAAATGACGTTTTCTTCTTGTTGGAGCCGACTCCTGACATAAACTCAAGCTGACTAGATAAAAATGATTATTCACTTACCTAGCAGTCCTTGTCTCCTCGCGCAGTGGAAGCTTTATACGAGGGAAGCAAGGTGATAGGAAAGGTTAGATATAAATAATAATGGAGGGTTACTGCCCTGCTGAAACCACCTGCTGTCTGTAGTCTGCTCCGAAAGTATTTCACCAAACCTATGATGCCGACGCAATACACAAGCACTACACGCTAGGTCCCGAATTCACAATTGGTTTTGCCCGAATCACATTAAAGTTTGCCTGACGCAAATGATTAATAAAATTAAATTTCGTACAATTTAAACCACACCGAAAATATTCTCCGATTTAATTAGATTAAATTCACAAGTCAGCAATTTAACCTCACACCGTGACCGTAAGTATAGATAAGAGAATAGAGAATAGACAAAAGAGGTTGTTCACAGATTAGACATTTGACATCTGACAGCTTGGAATTAAGCATTTGCCAGTGCCATCGGGGAGAATACCAAACACTTCTATTTATGTATACATTTATATTCATGCTTGCCCATTTTCCTCGCCCTTTCATACCCCGCAAGTAGGCAGAGTCTATTGAGGGCTCAGTATCACGATTCTTAACAGCAGCTTACTTCTACATAAATAATACAATCACTTTTCAGAGACTTCTGACATCATCTTTGGACATTTTCGTACAGAAATATCGACCTAGATATTAAAGTCACTATCAATCGTAATTTCTCTCTGATCTCTATGTTGCGATCTGTGAGTGTATCTGTGAAACTCTTATAACGATCGCATCTATCCAATCTCGCCTACCCCGCAAGGGACCTGTCGTGAAGACATGTTTGTACAACATTTTGTAAAATCATAAATTATTTTAATACTATTAAGTCAAATCATACCTTATTTGAGTTAACAGTTCCAAGTTATTGAGTTTCCCTTGGCCTTCTTCCATTAATGTGAGTCATTTTACAATGCTCTTGGGGTTCACGTTTAATTATACGCTATGACAATTTGAAACTCACTGTCGGTATTGTTTTCAAGGAAATGTTTCACTCGCTATTTTGTTATGTTCTATATATAGTGTTGATATATAGAATACTGTATGAATAGAATTCAAAGAATTTTCTTTTATTAATGCTATATGATAGCCAACATGCAGACGACACAACCTTCGTATATAGATACCATAGATGTTACTGGTGTGTCGGTATCTTATGACCGTTATCATAAGCAATGTGTGCAAGTGTATAGTTTATCCTACCTTTTGGACATCTGTTTATGGAGAGCAATAGACGCTATGGTAGCAAAAATATGTATGTGGCACCAATTCGAGTGACCTGGCGTATAATTCTCAACGTACTAGTTATGACTAGTCGAAAAATTCAGTAACTTAAATTACTAGATTACCACTAGCGGGCGATAGAGTTGTTCCATCCCGACCTGAAAAAAACTCGACTTAATGAATGAATGAATTTAAAAATTTGAATTAATGTGCCTATTTACTCTGCTTTTGAAAACGTCTTGCAATTTTTCGGATATGCTGCTTTAGACTATTAATTCCAATCTTTTCCTGTTTGAAAGACAAAAAAGAGGCAAATCTTTATAATGAAAATTCGAATTTGTAAACATCTTGACACCCGTATCCCTAAAAAAGTAGGTATAAGTACCTACATAAACCATAATTAACCAATGGTAATATTTAGTCCCGCAATGTGATAGAAGCAAACCTATCACCAACTGGGCAGTTACTTGTTCTAAACCTGAGCAACGTTTTTTTTTGTTAAAAAATTAAAAAAAAAACGCTTTAAAGTTCCTCGACCGGGGAATCGGTCCCGGGCCTTCACGTAGTCAACGCTAACACAGGATAACTAGACCAGAGGCTATTAAATATATTTATTCACTCTTTTTAAAGCAAAAAGGGCTTTATAACTAATACAATGGAATGGAACGTAATATAATGGAACGGAAAGGAATGGAATAGCATGTAATAGAATGGAATGGAATGGAATGGAATATAGTGTAATGTAATGGATTTCTTTTGTACAAAAGAAGGCAAACGAGCAAGTGGGTGGAGCAAACGACCTGATGGAAAGTGATCACCACCGCCCACGGGCATCCTTAACACCAGGAGTATCACAGATGCGTTGCCAACTTTTACGGAATGAGTATGCTCTTTTCTTGAAGGTCCCTAAGTCAATTGTTTGGGAATACCGCATTCGGTAACTGATTCCACAAAGGTGTTGTGCGAGGTAAAAAATGTCTTTGGAATCGCACAGTTGTATTCGAATTGCTCTGCGTTGAATGCTGTCAAACGGAAGGAGCTGGTACTGTGGAGCCCCTGCCCAGAGTTGAGAACAGTACTCCATATGAGGCCTAATTTGCGCTTTGTAAAGTTGTAAACGATGGGTTGGCTTGAAATACTGTCTCGCTTTACTGAGCACACCAAGTTTTTTAAAGGCTATTTTAGCCTTCTCCTCCAGATTACTACGAAATTGAACATCAATCGAAATGTCAACTCCAAGTATACTAATGCAGGCTGTGGCAGTTAGAAAAACGCTCTCAAAACGAGGAGATGTATCGAAGGGAATCTGTTTAGCGAAAAACGCGCAAACTTGTGTCTTGCTAGGGTTAAATTGCACCAGATTTTGCTGCCCCAAAACGAAGTTTCAGATAGAAGACACAAGTTAGTTCCGGCCCTCAATGACATGTTCTCGAGATATATTATGCCGGCCAAAGTATAAGGCTTCCCCAGTAGTGTCGTCTGCATAGCAATGAGTGTTATTCATTTGCAACGTGTCATTGATATGCAGAATAAACAGAGGAGGAGAAATCACACAGCCTTGGGAAACACCAGCATTGATAAGCTTTGACTCCGAGCACATGCCGACGCCAACGATCTTGATGCTATGCTCCGTCAAAAAACTAGTGACCTATTTGCATAATTTTTCAGGAAGATCGTAAGAAGGAAGATTCGATAGAAGCGCCTTGTGCCACATCCGATCATAGAGTTTCGCTATGTCTAAATTGACAGCCAATGCTTCTCCCTTGCTTTCGACTGCTTGCACCCATCGGTGTGTTAAGTAAACCAAAAGATCACCAGCTGAACAACCATGACGAAAACCGTATTGACGATCATTTAACAGCTGATGCTCCTCTAGGTACCTTAAGATCTGGCAGTTTATAATGGATTCCATAGCTTAGGAAAGCAAGGAAGTTATAGCTATAGGCCGGTAATTGGACGGATCTGAGCGGTCACCTTTTTTAGGGATCGGTCTTCCATGAACTCGGTATAATGCCTAATGAAAAGAAGAGCCGGAAGAGTCGCGTTAAAATCGGTGCCAGTTCGGGAGCACACACTTTGAGAACGTTCGGAGGGATACCATTGGGCCCACTTGACTTGTTGACGTCCAATGAAATAAGTGTTCTACGCACGGAACTCTGCAAAAACTTTATTTCTGGCATAGACACTTCACACCATGGTCGGTGGCGTGTTTCTATGATAATCTAAATTCGAGTTAGAAGCAAAAAGGGAGCCCAGGATTTCGGCTTTCTCTTTCGCATCATAAGCTTCGCGAAATTTCCTTGGACTGCCTTGGCGAGAGACCAGAACGCTCTTGTTCCCGAAGGTAAGTGGGCTAATTTCTAGCCAATTTTGCCAATGTGTTCAGACTTTGCCTTGGCAATGGCTCTTTTGAAAGAACTAGAGGCAGAGTTATACTCCTTTTTAAGTGAGCTGGTGTTTTCATCACAAGACTTTGCCGCCGCGGCCCAGGCCTGGTAGCATTTCCGCTTATGGCTAAGTGCCGTCTTACAGGGACGACTGAACCAAGGCTGGGATTTGCCACCAATGGGCACTAAAGAGAATAAAATACACCTATTTATCCTTAGTTATAAAGTCCTAATGATGATGTGAAAAGTAACTTCGGTTGCCTAAAGTGTGACATGTGTTAAGTAAAGTATGTTGTGGAAAAATACAAGAGTTTGCTTTGAAAAAGCGTGTTTGCAACGGAATTCCACCAAGTGCCGACAATGAAAAGTAATCTCTCTATTTTTGCTTTTAGTTAAAACTTAAATTAATTGTAAATATTACTAAATACTGAAAACAAATTTTGCGATCGGTAACATTATTTTGTGAAATTTACATTTAAAATAAATTTCTTTTAATTTATTTCAGAAACAAAAGCTATAAGGCCAAAGGTCTGGCGCAATAATGTCTTCAATCCCACAGGACCTTGTTACATTTGTTTAATATGTTAATACTATCCGGTTTCGCTTTTGTCCCGAATTTCCTATTTATAAATTTGTAATTAAAATTAACTGTTCCTTTGGTTTATATTTAATTACCTTGTGTTTTGTGTACAAAATAACAATTTATTTAATGTTAATGTAAAAGTTTAAAAATATGGTAACCCAATGATTTACTAGTGACACCTCTTAATTGCAAATACACGATAATAATACTGGGTAATAAATATGCCCGGTGTTTGTTAAATTTATTCTAGTATCTATTTAAGTATTTTTATGTTTTAGTATCGTTGACTAACACCCATAATACAAGCATATAATTTGCTTACTTTGGGGTCAGATTCAATTTGTGTAACTTGACCAGGGATATTTATTTAGTTATAATGGTTAAGGAGACTCGGAGCCGATTCCTGATTAAGGCTTATTTATCAACTCTCTCGTGTAGTAAAATGCAAGTATTTTCACAAATGTGGCAACGCCAGACCGTTAGATTGCAGAGGTAAGTAAACTGTATATTGTCAAGAATACTTACAAAATAATATTAATTAGCCTTCCGTGGGTCTAGCAGTCCAGGTGTCGGACTTGACTTAATGAGGTCCCGGGTTCGTATCCCGGGTCCGGCAACAAAAAGAAAATGGGTTTTTTTCCAATTTTTCTAAATGAAAAAAAATGTGGCTCGGGATTGGATATGTGTCCGGTTCCTCAAAACTAAAAAGTAATAAAGTAAAAGGAACAAGTGAATGAAATTGTATATCTTGGTTGTGCTTTTAGCAGAGATGGAAGGTACACCGCGGATGTAGAGAGGAGAGTGAGTGCAGGGAATAGTGTGAATGGAGCGTTGGGTAAGCTATTCCAAAGCGAGGTTTTGAGTCAAAAAGCTAGACTCGCTTTTCATAATTCTGTGCTTATCCCAACGTTATTGTATGGAAGCGAGAGTTGGGTATGTCAGTAAAAGCATTAAAGTAGGATAAGTGCGGTCGAAATAAGAGCACTACAGAAAATCTGTTGTGTAATACTCGCTGACCGCATTCGTAACAGTGTGATCCGAGAAAGAGTAGGATTAAAAGAAAGTATTGGTGTTAAAATGCGAAAGGGCATGCTCCGCTGGTTCGGTCAAGTAGAAAGAATGACAGATGAAATATTGACAAAGCAGATATACAATGCGAATTTGGATTCCACGATCAGATCACTCGGATATTATCCGAGGGTGGTGTCAAGAGTCTCCGAAACTGGCGTGTTTGTATGAAAAGGGAATGTGAAGGAAGCAAGACAGGTTTGTCAGGATCGTGAGGGCTGGCACTCGCACTCTGGTACTCTCTGCCTACCCCGTAAGGGACTTGGCGTGAAGATATGTATGTAAAAAGTAATCAAAACCCATTTCGTTTCGCACAGCAAAAAGACATTTGTCAAGTTCCTCCAAAAAGGCAGAAAGGGTTAGTGTTACTAACCCAAAGCGACCAACTTAATTCATTGCTAAAAAGTTAAAAACTGAAACCATTTCATTTTTGTCGCAGTTAAGTAAAATCGGACAAATATTTGTATTAAAGTTATCTAGGCTGTGAAATCGGAAGCCTACTTTGTCTGTGCTCTGGTAGATATATTGCTGGCTTAATGCCAGGTAAAATATCTTCCCTGTGGCGTGGACGAGATGTGGAGCGACGGGAAGCCCGAATTTTTGACTTCTTTGAATGTGAAAACAACGCTTTAATTCAATTTTTAGTATTTCAGTTTAGATTTATGACTTTAAAATCAAACCCGATCATTTTCAATCTTTTAAAGTTATAGATAATATATAGATACTCTGTGCTTATTCTGAAAAAGATTTTTCGTAAATATATGTGCATGTATACGAGTATTATCATAGATTAGGTATATCAGTGAAAGCAGGAAAGTATGATATATGTTTCTTTTTATGATATTGGAAGGCAAACAAGCAGATGGATTTCCTGATGGTACACAATTTACGCCACCTATAGACACCAACGGTGTTAATGTTGCGTTGCCAACCTTAGTCCGGGATGTTAGACCTCGAGCAAAAGTAAGTTTATCAGCTACAGGAACACGTCAACGGCAAGCGCTAACGTTATGGCGGCTGGAATAATTTAGGCGGTGGTACCAATCCGGGCGAGTCGCTGCGAAACTCTACTAGTAAGATGCCACGGTGTAAGTGACGGTAAGCCTATGCTCGTCTTTTACGAGCTGCCTGGCACAGGAAGGCAGATGGTCTATTCTGTCCTCATAAAACTTTACCATATAGTGTTTGCCACGGTGCTAGTGACAAAAATAAAAACATACCATTTACGAACTCCTTATTAGTTCAAAAATTGTCTATTTTTTCAAAAGACTACCAAGGGTATTATATCCTATACTATTAATGTTATAAATGCGAAAATTCCTTCACTCAAAAACTGTTGAACCGATTTTAATGAAAATTTTGGCACACACATAAAGGGTAACTTCGATTAACACATACGATAGTTTTTATCACGAACAAATGTTTCTGTGGGAGTAGGATCATTTACCACGCGGGCAAAGCCATGGACACCAGCTAGTAATAAATAAAAATGTTCAAAAAATTACATTTTTGAATGTTTGAAACATCCAGTCACCAATATATTTTTATACTTCGATACAAAAATGACAACTTAGTAATTTCGTAAGGACATCCAGAGCAAACACAATTTCCCACACAGTATTCAATCACGTAAAATCTAAATTTATGATTCTCTTTCCGCAAAGTAATTGTAGGAAAATATACTCAAATGATTTGTATTTGCGGAAAGGAAATTTGCGTTTTCCATATGATACTGTTCTATAATAAACATTTGCTGTGGACCTTTTTTGGATACGTATTCAGTAGGTACGTAGGAATACGTTTTTGTACATTTTTATTACACATAAAATTCTATACAGTACGTATATTTTTTTAGATTATCACTTCTGTGGTCTTTTGTTGGCTTTGACTTAGTCCTGGGTTCAATATATCAAATCAATCAAAAAACTTTATTCACGTGAACCATACAAGTGTTATTTGTGCGCGTCGACGTTTTTATAAACTACCACCGGATCGGAATCGCGGCCACACTTTATCTTCTTCTGATCTGATCTTCTTAATGATCCGGCGAAAGAAACTGAGCGGGCTTGTATTTTTTCAATATTAATAGTTACATTATAAACTAGATAAAAAATACACAATCACAACTAAATTTTAACTTATATAAAATATAACAAAGTACACACATTATAAATTGAAGTGGGAGATTGAAACTTCTATCCCCAAGCATGTTCGTCTTCTAACTACTCTGAGGCCTTTCGTGCATAATTTTACTTTTACACATTTTTTAAACTTATTTAAAGGTAGATCTCTAATATCAATGGGCAGCTCATTGTAGAAACATATACACTGACCCAAAAAAGGATTTAATAATTTTATGGAGACGAGTTTTGTATACAAAGACTATTTTAATTTCTCGTATTTACGTCGTGAACGTCCCATTTTTTTGTAAATATTCTTACATAGTTTTTTTTTGTAAAAAACATGTAAATGTGTTGAAAACTGAATGTTAAAATATTTATTTCTTTGAATTTTTGTCGGAGGGAATCCCTTACATAAAGGTTATAAATAGCTCTAGTAGCTCTTTAAAATAATTGCATTTGTAGCATCGCCGACGCTCCCGCGACTGCGAAGTCGCTTTATTGTTAAAAGTGATCAAGCACAAAATATAGACAGGTAGTGTATATTTGTAGTTCATGTGACAGAATAAAATATCCAATCAAAGACGCCTCATCAGCTAGTAAGCTTCTATATTTTAAGGCAGTGTTTCACAAAGTGGGACACATGTACCCCTGAAACTTAAACATTACATGAAACATCGCACATTAATTAACTATCTACTTTATTACTAACCAACTTTTAAATGGAATATAGTTTTTTTTAAACAAAATAAGTTTTAGAGGTGGCCTCATTATTATGGTAAAATATTTTGCGCGTTTTGAGGTAAGTATAGGTACTAAATGATATGTATTGAATTATTTACTTAACCAAAAACAATTAAATTTATTTGCCTCTGTGGTCTAGCGGTCCAGTGTTAGATTAGTCTTTATGGGGGTTCGATTCCCATGTTGGGCAACAGATAGAAAATTTGTTTTTCAATTTTGTAATAAAATCGACGTTCCCGGGATTGGATATAAGCATGGTAGGCGATAGGTTTGTCACCTATCACATTGCCTCTGCCTACCTTTTCGGGAAATGCAAGCGTAAAGATGAAAAAAATCTTTTTATGCAGTTTTACGGCGTTTCAATTATTTTTAAACTGTGTTATCTTCTTTCATTAAAAAGGAATGCAAACACAACAGATCGGTAATCTCCGGTGCCTAGAATATTGTTTATGTTGTTTCTTTTTTTTTATTTTTTTTATATTTGTTGATCTCTTTTATTATTTTGTATATTTGCAAATCCTTAAGCGGTTTTCGTAGTCTTTAAAATCAAATAGGGGCACGGAACAATGTTTGAGAAACCCTGTCCCAAGGTAAAGATTATTTCTATTTCCGTCCCACTTGAAGTCTTCCGAGACCAATATTGAGAGCAGTTTAAAGCAAATATGGCCGCGTTGCAGATGTTATACGTTTCAAGTAGAATCGGTGCATACTTTATTGAGTTGCAGCAAATAAAGCGGTGTAAAAGATTTAAAGGTTGGAATATTCTAGAAAATAGTGAATACCTTATTTTTGTAGTTTAAGACGGCAAAACAAGCATTTTTTTACTTTTTTTAAGACGGCATACCGATCTGCACACATTATGGTATGGGACAACCGTACCGTATAGAGACCATAGATGTTATGGGTACGTCGCTGTCTTGTGGCCTAGTTGTTAGACCTAAAGTGACGGTCTACTTTATTTTGTCAATGAATGGAACATGACTATGCCAAATACTGTAATCATAGTGGCAGAATTTTTCCTCTTGTTGGCCCGGGCTCCTTTGCAGAATAGACAATCTGCCTTCCTGCCAGGAAGCTCGTGAAAGGCGAGCTTAGGATTATCGTCGATAACACCGTGACATCTGATTAGGAGGTTGAGGTTCGCAGTCGTTATTCCTGCCGCCATAACGTCAGAACTTGCCATTGACGTGTTCCGGTTTGAACGATAAGGTAGCAGTTAAACTTAATTTTGCTAGAGGTCTAACATCGCGGCGTCATTTCGACAACGCACCATTATCACTTTAGGTGTCTGAAGGCGGCGTGAATTTCTTACCATTAGGATATCCGTCTGCTCGTTTGCCTTCCAATATCATAAAAATAAAATAAAAAAATAAGAATTAGGTGAGGCAGTGGATCCCTACCCGGATAAAGTACTATTATACCAACAGTAGCCTTGTTGAGAATAACCTATTTAACCTAAACTTAATTATATTGGTCGTCTTACCTTGGAATAGCATAATAATTATGAACTATTAAAAAAGTATCTTCACGCCTATATCCCCGAACAGGTAGGCAGAGGTACAACCAAGGCACCCACGACTAGCCGAAGACACTTAGTCCCACAATGTGATAGGTGGCAATCCTATCGCCAACCGGGCACATTTCCAATCCCGACCAACATTTTTTTTTATTTATTACAAAATTGGAAAAATCCAATTTTCTTTTTGTTGGCCGACCCGGGATTCGAACCCGGGACCTCATGCAGTCAAGTCCAACACCCGGACCGCTAGACCACAGAGGCGATTAAAACAACAACTATGAAAACTATTAAAACATTTGAAAAGGTAAGATAAAAGTAATTACGTGGTACGCAGAGGGTATGACGTATTCTATAAATTATAAAATAAGCCTCAGTAAAAGTAAGTCATCGTTCCGAAAAAGTAGTTTGCCAAGTTACATGAATATCAAAGCTTTCAGAATATAATGGAAAAGTTCGTCTCAAACAGAACAACGGCTTGGCCCTTTTAATAACGTAGTCACGTAATATACACTAATGAAAATTGTTTCGTGACGACTGAGTTAGGGCATTTCCACTTGGTGTTGGGTACATCAAACCGTCAGACTTCACCAGGGTGTAATAATAGCCTCTCAAAAAACAGCAGGAAGGAAAAGGCGGGGAAAATGACGGTGGTAAAACGTGAGCTGCTTCTTAACGACTCAAAATAATGTTAACTAGATTATTTTAATATGACTTCATGTTAACTATGATAAAGTTATATAATACAAGCTGTTCCGACGAACTTCCACATTCGCATTTTATATGTTTTGGTCATCTCTCATCTGTTATTATGTCTATAGGTATACCTGTATCATAGTCGAAACTACCTCTGAATACACCGAGAATATGTTAACCATATTCGAAGTGAGATTTGGTGTATCCGAACAATAAAACGAGTTTCTTACATGGTAAAATTTTTAGGGTACGTATTGTTTTTGTATTTCTAAGAAGATTAGGTAAATAGTTTTAAAGTGATTCTGAGGTTACACCAATGCTACCTACTTGAGTGTGAGAAATTAGAGTGAGAGTTGGGTACGTCATAAAAAGGATAAAAGTAGGATATATGTATGTGTTTAAAACGAGAGCGCTACGGAAAGCTTCAAGTCTGTAGCGCTACACTTACCGCATTCCCAACGGGAAGAACAGAGAGAGTGCAATAGAGATAAAATTTTTGATTTAAAACTGTGAAAGCTCTGTCGGTCATGTGAAAATAATGGCAGATTAAATATTTACAAAGTATCTTCAAAGTATCTTCACGCCCATATCCCCGAAGAGATAGGCAGAGGTACAACCAAGGCGCCCATGACTAGCCGAAGACACTAAGTCCCACAATGTGATAGGTGGCAAGCCTATCGCCAACCGGGCACATTTCCAATCCCGACCAACATTTTTTTATTAGAAAATTGGAAAAATCCAATTTTCTTTTTGTTGGCCGACCCGGGATTCGAACCCGGGACCTCATGCAGTCAAGTCCAACACCCGGACCACTAGACCACAGAGGCGATATTGACAAAACAGATATATAATGCGAATGTGGATCACCTTTTTTTTCACGACCAATCACTTGGGTATTATCTGGGTATTGAGTATTAAAGAGTCTCCGAAAGTCGCGTGTTTGTACGAAAAGAGTCATGGAGGAAGTTAGTCAGGTTTGTAAAGATCGTAACTTTAGGCACTTGATACTTTCTAGCTAGCACGCTAGGAACAGAATTATTAAGGGCGCGTCGGATAAGTCTGCGTGCGAAGAAGGGCGCATAGATAATGCCAATTTTACTTTTTTACATTGACATTAACCCTCACTTTTTATAAAAACCCGCTACCAATATCATAAATTAAACGGGTCCCGTAATAATTAGTTGTATTTCTGCATACCACTACAGGTATGCGGTCTTAAAATATTAACTTCCTTTTTTTTTACAATATGTTAATATTTGTAACTTTTGACGGTAAAATAACAAAATATTATTGTTGAAGGAATTCTTATTTTGGTAAAGATTTCAGCTTATATTTTACAAATAAACTGGTGATTTGTAATTTGTTAGTTTTAGTATTATCCTGTTATAACTTTTTACTGTTTTTTCCTCTATCTAAGGTTAGTTGTTAGATATATCTTATTAGTGATAAGCACGCCTTTTGTATCGTATTTATAATTTGTATTTTCTCGTTTTTGTTCTCTATTATGTATACAATAAAATATACAATAATTAAACAAATGGTTACAAAATGTTTGTATTAGATCTAAATGGGATATTGTGGCAACCCCAGATGACTCGCCCATCTACACTATAATCTGCATGATAGTTGTCATCTGTGATATTTAGTATTTAATTTCTCTCGACTATAAATCTGAAAAAAATAATATTAGAATAATTAAGTTGACGTGCAAATAAATCCTCCAATTTCCTGAAGGATTTTTGTTTTAATAACCACAACAGTACAAAGTTCTGACATCATAATCTACAGTCCAAAATACAGCTGATGAAAATAGCATAGTAAACTCATGTCTTCAGACCTTTTTACTTCAAAAAATCCGTGCTTTTACGACGAATTTAATAATAGTTCCAATTTCCAACACTTGCAAAGTTGTCTGGTGAGCACTCTAGTAGGTTTTTAATTGACAACCCTTAACGTATTTAAGCTCTGTTATTAATAGCAACGTTAATTATTATTGGTAACATACAGAAACGTTTGGTGCTTCAAACATAAGTTATTAACTTTCATATTGATTGCTTCCGAAATACCAGTGATGGTAGATTTGTTGATGTATTAGAAGTAGCTCCCTACGGCGTTTGGCGTTGGAGCAATGAAATATCCAATATAAACTTTACTTCGGTACATAATATTGAAGTTTGTGCCAAGTTTGGGGCACGTCGACGACCTTCTGTCAACAATATTCAGCATATATTCCTAGAAAAACAATACGATAATCCATAGTTACTTAAGCGTGTTTGTTTGCTTGCTCTTCGTTTACGTCGCAACGGAATGATTTTATGGTGTAATTTTTTAGTGTGTAACAAAGTAGCTGAATAGGCTACTTTTTATTTTATAAATTTGAATACACAGGCATATATACATTCAATCTAACTAAATAATAAGCTTACAATTTTAAAAAATCAGTGTCCGTCGACAATACTATCTCGTACTTGACAGCTTTCAAACAACAAAATTCGTATCGACACCGATTCCTATATTTAAAAGTTGTAATGCCACATACAGACACATGGACGCACAAAGTCATGTCGCGCAAAAGCACGTCCAACGACGGTTAAAATGATTTGCCAAATGTGTTGCAAGGGCGAAAATTATAACTGCAAAACTTGAAAACGACTGGACCAATGACTTTTTTTAATTATTTTCTTTAAGGCTGTAGGATGGAAGGCTAACTTGAAACAGTAAAAGGAATCATAGAATAAACATCAAGTCCTTTTAAGGATTCCCTAGCCAAAGGGTCAAAAAGGGAACCCTTATAGATTCGTTATGTCTGTCAGTCCGTCTGTATGCCACAGCTATTTTTTTCAAAAACTACAAGAGCTATGCTGCTATGAATGCTCTATAAAATTAGTCAGTGAGGTAGTTCATAGACATAACATGTCGTCTAAGAGTATTTATTACATTATAAAAATGTTGGCTACCTAATCAAAACTAAAAAAGAAATGAAGCCCTACATTGTGTCACAACTAATATCCTTATAAAAAATGAAATCAGCGCCACTTTATCACAAACCGTATTCACTACGTAAATTAAAATATTGTAGTGATAGTTACATGAAATACTATATGTTTGGGTACGTTCGGTACTATCGTAATACTTATGGTCAATGATTAGGTTATGTAGATGTGTTAGTGCGAGTAACATCCTAATCTTATAAATAACATCTTATCTGTTTGTGAAAGTATTTTTTTTAAGAATTTTCACCCCGTGTTGGTCCGGGCTCCTTTGCAGAATAGACCATCC
>NJDC01006353.1:78928-109174 GCA_002245475.1 Calephelis virginiensis
TGGTATTTAATATGGAAGTTATTCGTCAGATTCAAATTTCAGTTATTTGAATGAAATGTTCTATCTGTGCTCGTTTATTGATATTAATTGGATGTTGGATGGAACAGTCTATTTTACCAGCAACGAATAATAGATTAAAACGAAACTGATGTAGGAATGCCCTTTGTAACGTCCGGATACCGGAATCGAATATATTCCCTGATTGAAATCCCCCAGCATTGTACGAGAACATAGACCAGACTTTATGATGTTCTGGTTTAATAGGAATGCTATTTCGGTTATGTTTTTGAAACAAAGGTTTCTAAAAATATTAGTAGTTTGATGCGCAGTGTATTTTTGTTCAACACAAAAAGGGAAGAGGTTTCAACTTCGACGCTTATATTTAAAAAAATTACGAGTAACTTTTTACTAAGTACCTAGTCAGATTGTGATATTTTTTTTCTATTACATTTTTATGATTTAAAACATTTATGTATAAGTTGCCCCCATGGTTAATGGTCCCACAGGAATATTTGTTCGCGATAAAAACTATCCTATGTTCGAAGTTACCCTCTATGTGTCTGCCAAATTTCATGGAAATTGATTCTGCGGTTTTAACGTGAAGTAGTAACAAGCAAACAAATGTACCAACTTTGGCATTTATAATATAACTACTAATTATTAATTATTGATCATAGGATAAGTTTGACGTAATGGGTAATGATTGAGGGTTCACGAATTGAATTTACTGTGTCACACATAACATTTTCAGAACATTTCATAAACAGTAATAATTAAATCTCAAAATCTGTTTGCGACTTACCCATAACTAAATACAAATTTAATTTTCCAAATGTTTTAAAATAGTCTGCGGTTTAACGGTCCGATGCTGGACTTAACTTCGCTAGGGCCCGGGTTCGATTCTCGGTTTTTGTTTCTGGTTCCCCTTTTTTGCAAAATTTTGATTTATCTTCCACTCAGACAGATTGTATACATTATATATCACCAGTTATACGTCTCCATATTATTGGTGAATATTTTATTAGAGTTTGTTCGAAAATCGACTAAACTTCTTCTTCTTCTTCTGAAAACTTCTTCTTCTTCTTCTTTGTTAGAAAATTGAAGAAAACACATTTTTTGTGGCCTGACTCGGGGATCAGACCTCAAGCCTCATGAAGTCATGTCCAACGCCGAGCTGCTAGACAATAAAGGCGTTGCTATTATAACTATTACATCTATATTCTATTATACATTTTCAACAAACTATCGAAAAGAGTTTCTCAATTCGACTGTATTTTTTTATGTTTGTAATACGATTAGGTACCCAGCTAGTAAAGAATCGATTTTTATGGTCTTTCCTTCAAAAGTTAGATGATGATTCTAAGGTGTATATACGTTTTATAAAGATCCTACGGGAGAGTGATAAATGAATCCTGCATGTCCCAAACTAGTATAACATAGTAGACTACGTTATATCCCAACCATGTCATGGGTTTTTACGGAAAAGTTAATTGCAATATGCGATTGAAGAAGCGGGCAACAATTACTAAAATCATTAATGCGAAAGTATAGACGTTTAAAAGGATGTGAAACATCAATATTTCCATATTTTTTAATATTATAAATGCGAATGTCTCTGTTACGATTATGTTTCTAAACCGCTGAACCGACTTTGATGAAATTTATATGCTACATGCATAAACAAGTTCAAACATAGTTTGAAAAATCAATCTATAAAAAAATATAATTAGAGGTGAAAGGTTGCACTAAAATCTGTTTCGTGAGGACATAGTCGGGACTAAAGAGTTAGTAAAAAAATTGTTTCCCGTGAGGGGTTAAAAATACGAATTATTGTGTATATCTCAAAAACCACTCGATGAACCTTCTACAAATTTGTCAGGTCAGGTCTGGTACGAAAACATAATTATGAAAATCCTGGCTGGTGAATAAATATAAATAATGGTGTAATAAATAAAAATAATGATGATAAAAATCCATTGACAAATTACACAAATTGAATCTAAACCAAATAAGCAAATTATATTCTTATATTTATTATAAGTGTTAGTCAAAAATACAAATTCATAAAAACACTAAATAGATACTGGAATCGTGAGCTCCCAGATATAGAAATGCGGTCATCATTAACTTCATTATACAAATGACTACCCTCATCGGGAATAGAACACGAACCTTGTTCACTAATTCCTCGGAGAACGGGGTGGTCTAAAAAACATAAAGAGGAACTCAGAACCTCTTTATTTACTTTTCTCGGTTACTTTACAGAACTTGTACTAAAAGTCTAAATTAACACCCTGTTACGTATATCGAGTACGAAACAATCTGTCGAAATTTGAAGTTAAAAAGTTTTGTCCCGAGTTTGAACATTTTTCCTCTAATGTCAGTAAGTTGGCATAATGCTAGCAAGTACTCAACTTGTCCTCTAATTTGCAGATGTTGGGGCCGGAACTCCGAAAAACTAACTAAAGACTTTCTACGCTCGGTTTTTTCGGATATAAATTCGGTGCTTTTAGGAGGCTGATTAAAATTTTTTGTGGAAGCTGACATCGTATTGGCAGATTAATCCTAATGTTGAATGTCCGAAGCTCGGAACAGGTGGCTTATTTGTTGGAAATGGTTTTAACCATAATATTATTTTGAATTTTTCTGAGTTCTTCTGATTAATGTTTAAATATTATTGCTTTATTACTAACTAACTGACTAAGATACTTTGAAATCAATTTCTAAAAACTAAGTTCGAAGTAATACTTACAAGTGAAAATACGAGTAAGCAATCTTCAAAAGATATTAAACGAATAATTATCCTTTTAAATTTTCAACTGTCACCCAAAAACGTAGTTTCTCAATTTGATTGATTGTATGTATTTTATGAGCGCTATCTTATAAATTAAAAGAAAAATGAAAAGTTAGGTTAAATTATTTGAAGTTTTTTCTATGTCATAACATAATAAAGTGGACAAGCTCATTGTTCTCCTGATAATAAAATAAAATCGTAGACATATCCTATTAATATTATAAATGCGAAAGCTTGTATGTTTGTTTGTTATTCCTTCAAGTAACTACTGAAACGTTTTTTTTTAATTGAAAAAACAATTTGGCACTCACATAGAGGGTAACTTGAAACACATAGGATAGTTTTCATACCGAAACAATGTTTGTTGGACCACGCGGGAAAAGCTGCGGGCAACAGCTAGTAGTGACATAATAAACATCATAGATGTTGCCTCGCCTCTGTGGTCTAGCGGTCCGGGTGTTGGACTTGACTGCATGAGGTCCCGGGTTCGAATCCCGGGTCGGCCAACACAAACAAAATTGGTGTTTTCCAATTTTCTAAAAAAAAAAATGTTGGTCGGGATTGGAATTGTGCCCGGTTGGCGATAGGCTTGCCACCTATCACATTGTGGGACTTAGTGTCTTCGGCTAGTCGTGGGTGCCTTGGTTGTACCTCTGCCTACCTCTTCGGGGATATGGGCGTGAAGATACTTACTTACTTATAGATGTTGCAGTTGCGTCACTGTGTTGTGGCCGACGCGTTAAACCAATTATTGTAGAAGTTCGCCGGCCCTACCCTTCGAACTGGAATATGACAATGTCATAGTGGTAGAAGCAAGTAAGACTGAGAGTAAGGAACGGAGCCAATTTAAAATATTTATCTACAAATTTATTAGTTTGATTGCAAGATGTGATTAAAACCAACTGACAAGGGTTGTGGAAATGCACAAAAAAATACACAAAATAAAACTTAAGATTAAGCAACACAAAGTCGGCCTCATCGCTGAATCAGCGACGTCTTCCGGACAACCTCACTGTATGGAAATACAATCAACTAAATGTTGTGCTTTTGTGCTTAGTATACACAAAAAAGAAAAAAAAAATGCACAAAACTTAAAATTGGTATAAAAATATTTTGGAAAATTGATCAGATTAACTTTAACCTAGTCAAAGTGAAGGTAGATATTTTATTTATTTTTTAATTTTGATAATTGGGGTTTTCCTGACTTAAGTTATTGTTTCGAGAGGGTACTTCAAGAGGAAGATTATGACTTTATCTAGAAGTTCAACTTAGCAACTGCAAAATTTAAATCTTTCATGAGTATATTGGATAAAAAGAATATAGAAACTTTGGCAATCAATAATTTCTGCCTACTCTGTAAGGGACTTGCCGTGAAGATATGTACAAAATAGAAATGAGAGAATATTACAAGGAAGGCAGCCACTAAAATTAAGCACAATTCAAAAACAAAGATTTTTAAGATGCTCAAGTTTATTCAATTGAGAGATTTATTTAGCATAATCTTTATATTCAATGATTAATTTGAATATTTATCTAATCTTTCCCCTTGTTTGTCCGGGCTCCTTTGCAGAATAGACCATCTTCCTTCCTACCAGGCAGCTCGTAAAAGGCGAACATAGACTTACTGTCGCTAACACCGTGACATCTGACTAGGTGGTAGAGTATCGCAGCGACTGACCCGGATTGGTATCACCGCCTTACCTATTCCTGCCGCTATAATGTTAGCGCTTGCAGTTGACATGTTCCGGTTCGGAGAATGAGGTAGCCGGTGAACTTACTTTTGCTCGAGGCCTAACACCCCGGTCTAAGGTTGTCAATGTACCATTACCACCTTTGGTGTCTCTAGGCGGCTTTAATTTCTTACCATCAGGAAATCCGTCTGCTTGTTTGCCTACCAATATCATGAAAAAATCTATATACTTAATAATGCGTTATTAGTGTACTTATACGAGTACTGGATCTCTCTGGCTGAGCACTCTGCTCGGCCCACAAAGCCTGGTGAAGTTGTAAAAACCGCGAGGTTGGCAACACATTAGTCATTCCAAAAAAAAAAGTACTTATACGACATAATATTCAAATTGGGAAAAGTTTTGCAGTTGTAGCTGCGTTTTTTTTATTAATCTAAGAAATAGTTTCCAAGCTTGATTAGTACAAAAAGTATCTAACATTATTTGTGCAATAAATATGTGTAAGTTTAAAAATAAGTACATATTAAATATTCATTCCCTAAATAAATATTTTAAATCACGTCCATAGCCAATTTGGAGTGCATATGAAGCATGCAAATATTCTTTTGTATTTGGATAAGCAGCTGAACGCCAGTCGAATTCCCCATTGAACTGTGGTTTTATTTTTATTGGCAATTAAACAATTAACCCATTCGTACGTACAAAGGCTGTGAAACTCCCCTCTTTGAGGGAGAAATTTTATACCCAAGGCATTGTGGTAATTTTAGGTCGCGCATTCAGAACGTGATGAAAGCTTTTAGTGGCTTGCATTTTTTGTAAATGATAAAATCAGTGAGGCGTGAGACGTCTCAGTTTAGTTGTGGAGTTGACATCTTTTCATATAGAAAGGTAATTTTTTAGGTAACAAGAGAATATTTCTGGGTTACCTAAATTATATTTAAATAAGCCTTATACAAAAAATGTAATTAATATAATAGTAATGACAAGCCCAAGAATTAATTAATTTCGAAGCTTAAACAGTTGAATTAGTCCATAGGTACAGTAGTACTATTTAAAATATGCGCTTCGGCTATATTCGACAAGCTTCGGGAATCCGAATGTGTTAAAGATATTACATGGTTAATCATTTCGCTTTAACAAGTTAGATTAGCGGCCAATGTTAATAATGTATCTCAATCTAATGGATTTCAAGCAATCTACATAGCTGCGTATCCGGCGGCCTATCCCATACCTAATTGCCATATTTATCCTGTCCTGATCAAAATATCAATCTTGGACAGCAAGATTTGGATTAGGATTGATTATTAATATTGGCCGTAGGTCAGCCAATTTAAAAATAAAAGTACCTATAAAGTGTAAAAAGAGTAAAAAGTGTAATGCCGAAGCGCATAATTTAAATAGTACTGTACTATCAGTAAAAACTAGTTGTAGAATTCTGGGACGAGTTGGCCAGATTAACCAATACCTTATTTTTTCGGCGTATAACGTGCTTGCTACAATAGCGTTCTAATTTCGAGGCGAGAGTAGGCGCAAGAGTCCTAGCGTTTAAACATACTATGTAAGAGGCTTAACATAACCAGTTCTCGGTATTGGTAATGCACTAATAACGTTCTTGATATCCTTTTTTGAGGAAGAGGAAAAAAAATGAGCAAAGGATTCGTCTGCTGGAAAGTAATTGTCATTGTCCAAAAACAACTGCAACATCTGAGTTCTTTCACATTATTGCATTACCGCTTAAAGTCCACGGCTTTTCATGTAAGTATCTTCAAGCCCATATCCCCGAAGAATTAGGCAGAGGTACAATCAGGGAACCCTCGATTAGCCGAAGACACTAAGTCCCACAATGTGATAGGTGGCAAGCCTATCGCGAACCGGGCGCACATTCAATCCCGAACAACATTTTTTAATTAGAAAATTAGAATTGTCTTATTATCAAATTATTTTTGTTGTCCGACCCGGGAATCTAATCCGGGACCTCATGCAGTCAAGTCCAACACGTGGAGCGCTAGACCATAGCTGTGGCTGATAAAGGATTCCTCTTAATTGCAAAGGAAACAAAATATAGATCTACAAATCACTTTATTGGTGATCGCAATCAAGGTGTTGCGGATTAAAATTTGCTGTTCCATGTCTTATTATCAAAACAATAGTCAAACAATTTTTTGAACACTTACCGACAGGTATACTGCCAATGTTAATAAATTATCTAAGATAAGAGATGAAGCTATTTTAGATCAGTTGTCGAGTAACCGCTGTCATTTTTCTAGAAGTAACAAAAACATCGTAGCAACAAAACTCAGGTAGGCGTAACTCTATATGTAGAGAGATTATTAATTTTGGCCGATAAAAGACATAAAAACTGATTTATAGAAGTATCACATATTACATACTATACATTTAATTCCAAATAACAATCACAAAAAATTACATAGGCTCTTTTTTTTTCGAACGAACATGTGAAAGTTTTGTACATTTTATTTTTTCTTTCTGCACGATTCTTTATGTGTTGTGTTTTCTATGTGTGACTTCTTATGATATCGTAGAACCTATTTCATAGAATAAGATAAGTGCTTGTCGATTTGCGATATTACCATGTGATCAAACTCCGGCAAAAAGTTTCGATATTACACTGTTTCTTCTTTATTTAAGTTTTGGCCTTCACGTTAGTATTTTGCCATTAGTTAAGTAGAAATTTGCATCAAATTTATATCAATTTAATCAAATACAACTAGTCATCAGTCATAAGTCGTCAGTAAGTCATGCCAGGCTCTTGGGTAAAGCGGTGGCCTCATTACTCAAGCTCATGTAATGAGATTTGGCGGCAAAGAGGAAATACACGATACGCTAATTTCTTCACGATTATTTCATTTGTGCACTTTCACTGAACAAAATAGTACAAAATGCCACCAAAATTGACTAATTTCACTCAACAACAACACGAAACTCTATAATTATGAAAAAACTTCGACCATCTTTTCTCTGGATGCTGCCAAAACTCCTATATTACACTTGACAATTTTATTATACTCTCACATAACAAGTCAGCGAACAAGCGTTTGGCTGAAATAACAGACAACCATGGCTTATATCTCTTACTAATTAATCTCTTATAAATATAACGTAAAATGTAATAGCCAACCCGGCTAACTTCGTGTCGCTTGAAATTAATAGCTACTGACAGTTTGTATGGATTTAAGCCTTGTTTTTCCCATTTTCCTTCTTTCCATTTGTCCATCGGATCAGACGTGATGTGATGACCTCTCGTAATGAAGATTAATTTTGATATATATAGATTACTACTTGTATACATATAGTAAAATTAGAAACACGCCTGCTAAGCTTCTTTTGCCGAATTTTCTCAGTGTGTGGCCGCATTCTATTCAGCAGGCCCAACACGAGGTTAATTCTAATGAAAATGACCTCGCAAGAGGCGATAATCTACTATACTTAGCAGGCCCAATACGAGGTTAATTCAAATGCAAATGGCCTGGCAAGAGGCAGATGGTCTATTCTACTCAGTAGGCCAAACACAAGATCAGTTCTCATGCAAATGACCTGGCAAGAGGCAGAGAGTCTATTCTACTCAGCAGGCCTAACACGAGGTTAATTCTCAAGCAAATGGCCTGGCTAGAGGCAGAGGGTATATTCTACTCAGCAGGCCCAACACGAAGTTAATTCTCATGCAAATGACCTGGCAAGAGGCAAAGGGTCTATTCTACTCAGCAGGCCCAACACGAGGTTAATTCTCATGTTAATGGCCTGGCTAGAGGCAGAGGGACTATTCTACTCAGCAGGCCCAACACGAGGTTAATTCTCATACAAATGACCTGACAAGAGTCAGAGGATCTATTCTACTCAGCAGGCCTAACACGAGGTTAATTCTCAAGCAAATGGCCTGGCTAGAGGCAGAGGGTCTATTCAACTCAGCAGGCCCAACACGAAGTTAATTCTCATGCAAATGACCTGGCAAGAGTCAGATGGTCTATTCTACTCAGCAGACCCAACACGAGGTTAGTTCTCATGCAAATGGCCTGGCAAGAGGCAGAGGGTGTATTTTACTCAGCAGGCCCAACACGAGGTTAATTCTCATGCAAGTGGCCTGGAAAGAGGTAGAGGGTCTTTTCTACTCAGTGGGCCTAACACGAGGTTAATTCTCATGCAAATGGCCTGGCAAGAGGTAGAGGGTCTATTGTACTCAGCAGGCCCAACATGAGGTTAATTCTAAAGCAAACGGCCTGGCAAGATACAGGTGGTCTATTCTACGCAGCCGGCCCAACAAGATTATTCTCATTTTTATGTTTTTGATGAAATAATATTAAAAGTAAGTTTTTGACCTCGTTTAACTAATTCTGTTTTAAACTACTGCGTAACAAGCACGTCCATTGTTCGATATCTTACTTAGTTTGATTTATTTGTTTCGTAAATTCAATTAATAATTCTATTTCAATCGATGAAGTAGGTTACTCATATAATAGTAGTAATTCTGCAGCGCATTTAATAAATTAATTTTAACTTATTGCTATCTTGTTTTAACATCTAACATCAGATTAGGTGGTTGAGTTTCGTTTGGATTGGTACCACCGCCTTACCTATCCTGCCGCTATAACGTCAGCGCTTGCCGTTGACGTGTTCCAGTTCAAAGGATAAGGTAGCCGGTAAAAAGCCGGTTGCTCATGGCCTAACATCCCAGCCGCAGGTTGACAACGCACCATTACCACCTTTAGTGTCTCTAGGCGGCTTCAATGTATTACCATCAGGAAATCTATCTGGTTGTTTGCTTTCCAATATCATTAAAAAAACTGAAGTGATTTTAAGTAAAGAAGAAAAAATTAATAGAAAAAAACAAAACACAGGCTGATTAGTTTGTACACATTTCTTTTGACGTTTATTCAATCCTTCGGATAACGTTGGTTGACAACGTCACAAGTTAACATGTCCGGACTAATCACGTGTCTAAAGTCACATCACTTTTTTTCTTCTTCTCTTTTCTCTTCTTCTTTAATTTCATTGTAAATAGATAGTATACATCTAAAATAAATGTAGCTAATGGTCAGCAGAATTGCCACCAATGTCATTCACCTCCTCCTCGTCACCTCGTAGGTCGAGGGGTTAACGTTCACGCCTCACGCTTCGGATATCGAAGCTCGGTTTTGATACCCAAAGGAGAAGGCATTTTGTGGTGAATATCTAAATGTCTGGATTTATGAAACTAGATGTTTTTGGTAAATTTATTTTCCTATCTATTAAACTATTTTTGTGCACATGCTACCTCTTTAGTTTGAAGGTCGACCTAACACTCATAATACAAGTATGTAATTTATATATTATAGATTCATCTTGATGCGTGGCGATCTACATTCTACATTACATCTACATTCCGAAGACATTTCTTACCTTGCATAACACCTTTGTGGAATCAGCCTTCGTACTCATTCCATAGAGGTCGGCAACGCATTTGTGATACTCTTGGTGTTGCGGATGTCCGTGGGCAGCGGTGATCACTTTCCATCAGGTGATCCACTTGCACGTTTGCCTCCAAGAGGAGTACAAGCCTACAAGAGTATATAAAAAAAACTTTTCTAAAGGCATCTTTAATCTCTTAATTACGAAAGACGTGTGTTCATTTGATATCGTCAATAATTAAAATATTATTTCAAGCAGTGTTAAGGGTCGTTCAAACTGGATTAAAAAAAAAACAAATTTAAAAGTTTTGCAGTTTATTTAATAAAAATCTCTTTTGACTTGAACACGATCACTAATTACAGACGATTAAAGAAATTGTGTTTAACATTGATTATTTACTTTTCCCATCATCAGCCGAGTGTTTTTTAAATCATAAATAATCTCGCTGATTGGCAACATTTATAAATAGACATATTTACAGTTATTTATTTATACTGGCGAATTCCAACACATAGAACGTCACTTTCTTGTTACTTGATATAAATTGCGGTCAACTATGTCTGTCTTATCATCAGGTCAGGGGCCCTACCATGAACGCTTATAGCAGTATTATTTCCGTCTTGGTAAGTGTCTTTATGAGCAACTTTATGGTGTACGTCATAAGGTTGTCTTTCTCGAATAACAATTAGTATTATTGAAATAATACTGTTTTAAGAGCTTATGGTAACTCCCCAGAGTATGCAATAACTGGCAATGAAAGTAACAAATGTAGCAAGTATAGCAAGTTTATCTGATCGCCTTTTATGGAAACATAAAAAGCCTAAATCACACGAATGCAGTCAATTTTTTTTTAGAATGCATCAGTTGCAAATCAGTCGCATTTCGTTAACACTGACAAAATTATTTATTTCATAATATAGTATTTAAATTCATTAAAATTATGTATAATTTTGGCAATGTTCAAATAAAATGCGTAAAATATCTTGAAATGGCATTTGTACTTTTCTTTACTCTTAATATTTTTTACATACAATTTTTTTTAACAATTAAGTTTTGTTGCAGTTTATGATAATGAGTGTTAATATTTTCAATAATCTTGAATTACATTATTCGGTCCAGCAAAAATTTAATATTAATATTTTTTTCATATTCGTGTGTTCTAGGCTTAACAATTTTTTTTTTATTTATTATGTCCATAAAAATTAGCGTTTAAGACATTTATTTAACAAACATTGTATAAAATATTAATTAAATGGTCTGTGGTAATAAATTTAGTATTTATATAGAAAATGTTATTTTTAAAGGGTTTATAATTGTAAATAATCTTGGAAAATATAACTTTACGGAACGGCAGTGTTTGGCAGAATTGTAATATACAAAGTTCGCTTTTATTGAAATAGTATTTTTTTAATTTAATTTCTCAAGTGTTAAATTCTAGTTTTAATTCTTATATCGCAATTTATTTATATGGATTTACGGATAAATAAATATTTTTATTTTACAATAAATATCAAAACATATAAAAACTTTTTAACCCATACCATCTACATAAACCATTGTTCGGTACTAATATTACAAATGTGAAAGTCTATCATTTTTCAAGGCTAATTGGCTGAACCGATTATGATTAAATTTGATAAGCATCAGCTTAAAAAAACCGTGTTCAGACATAGGCTATGTTTTAAAAATCAAAACTATTATGGCGGTTCAAATTTTGAATAAAAATTTGTAGCTTTTGTAATGATGATGTTAATGATGTAGCACGGAATTGGAATGGATTCCGTGAAAAAAAAACTTATGGTTACATGTGGTTCACATAGTTAAAAAGAAATAGAACCCCTTTCCTTGCCTATAAATTGTAAAGATCTTTGTAAAGTGTAATTCAAATGTTTAGTTTGTATGTGAATCAGTTCTTTTTATTTTGATGGCTAAAATATTACTTGAGTCTCTGAAATTGTTGTCTCTGAATTTGCAGTACAAAGGTACTGCGAATTGTATAGAAAGAATAAAGTATCCATAAATCTAAAAATACCAATCTAATTTAAAACTGGGTTGAGTAATATCAAAGGTCTTACCGTGACGCATTTAAGCAATATTATTATCAAATCGATGACGTACTATTGCATAAAGTAGACTTTATAAAATAAACAGAAATTCGCATGACGCAGAAAGCGGTATTCAAAAAATATTACTTAGAAGACTTCACGAAACGAAATCACCCTTATCAGAAATACTAAAAAAACTTTTTTTTTCAACTATTTTGAAATTTTGTTTTAATTTATGATAATTATTGTAAAACAAACTTGTAAAATAGATGTAAAATATACTTTTTAAATCATGAAATGTTCCAGGCATAATAGCAACATTTGTATGATGAATTTCAGTCTTTAGCATCAAACATCTAAAAAATCATAGTCGCCTAATTTTAATTATGTGATTGGTGTATTATTAAAATCGCGTTTAAGTAATATCTGACACAAATGTGAGGTTTTTTATAACATATATTATTTACAGACTAATATTATACATAGAAGTGCACCATTTTATATTTACAGAATGTACAATATCCACCAACAATTATTAACAATGATCTATCACTTAGAACATAATAACGGTTAATATTCAAATAATTCACACATTCTATTATATAAACTAAATTGGACCAAGTTTTCTGATATTGACATTTTACTTTTAAATTAGTTAGATAAATAATATTACGTCAAGTCTCGCAAGGCTAGCTTGCTTACTTTTTTACAAAAAATGTTAAATAATGATCCAATTTATTTATAAAATTATACACATCATAGAAAATAGTGAAAGTTTTGAAAGCTGTACGAAATAATTGTTTGGCTTCATTTTTTAATTTTTTTCGTACATAATTGATTCTAAGGTTTTCAGCCTTTTCATGTACCTAACATCTACAAAACCGAATGTTATTAACAATAAAGTTATTGTTTCTATGAAACTTGGCTTAATATTACAAAATACTAGGCTTTTTCTATCACTTTAACGTATACGCGCCTTTTCGTGTTCATTAGTACAAATTTTATATACAGACTCATATACTAACGAAAATGTCTTATAGACACGTAGAAATCCTTCATGCAGCTACATATGCTTACATATTGGAATGTTACTTGCGAATTTTCTTTATTCTTGACTTTCCAATCCTTAGTATAATATAAATTTATGTGCTTGATATTTTTTTGACGTCACAACGTCTTATAATTCCATGGAGCCGGCTGCATGCACAAAAAAAATGACTCATGCGGCGTTACCTCGCTCTGAGGGGTGCCATTTAAGGCTTGAAGTGCAAGCGAGAGCGCGGAACGAGCGACAAAGAGGCATAATCGGCCTCCGTTGTTATGACCATAACGTTGTCACGTTCAACTATCGTCAGTAAACTGACTTTACAGACAATCGCCTTTTTTTCGAAAGTTATTAAACTATAGTAATTAGAAAATGTAAATAAAAATAACAAATACTACAATTAGCCTTTCAGTAAGACTGATTAAATTATTTTGACTATTTCACATCTACAATTTGTATATCTTCTTTCCGGTTGATGAGAGAATCCCACGAAGTTTCTGTCTTTCAGCTCTGTGCTAAGGAATCCAATGGCACCACCAGTTTTCCGTTGGAGAAGCTAAAACAAAAAATTGCATTATAGTGTTGCGCGAATAATAAAAAACATTTTATTTGCACTTGCAATTATTTTTAAATTTTATGTAATATTTAATTTGATTAGTGCGCTACAATAGTGCATTTAGTTTGGTGCTGTCTGTAAGTCATTCTTTAAAAAAAACATATGAAATAATTTTGAGTTTATCTACATTCGGATCACGACAAACCCTATATAAATCAAAGTTGCTTTTGCTATTTTCCTTGCTGGGACTAGGAGATACAATAGTAGATTTTTGTTTTGCAGTGATAATGTACTTGCTAAAATTGGGTTTGTGCCACATCATTTTTTTTATGATATTGGAAGGCAAACAAGCAGACGGATTTCCTGACGGTAAGAAATTCACGCCGCCTAGAGACACAAAAGGTGGAAATGGTGCGCTGCCAACCTGAAGCCGAGAGGTTAGACCTCGAGCAAAATTAAGTTTACCGGCTACCTTACTCTCCGAACTGGAACACGTCAACGGCAAGCACTGACATTATGGTGGCAGGAATAGGTAAGGCAGTGGTACCAATCCGGGCGAGTGGCTGCGAAACTACCACCTAGTAGGATGTCACGGTGTTAGTGACGGTAAGCCTATGCTCGCCTTTAATGAGCTGCCTGGCAAGAAGGTAGATGGTATATTCTACAAACGAGCGCGGACCAACACGGGGAAAATATAATTAATTAACTAAATAAAAATTAATATTTTTTTAATTTATTCAGCAATTTCAAGGAGGTAATTTCAGCAATCTGCATTAACCCGTAATTTTATATTATTCGCATAAAAGTCATGATTTTCTTTTGTCATCTAGTGTTAATGAGATTTATCTCAATAACTAAATCTCAACAGCACTAGATGACAAAAGAAAATCATGACCTTAATGCAAATATTGATACTGCTTTAAACGTAGTCACATAGATTTTAATTTTATCTAGATAAAACCGACCCCCTACCCGACGACGCCAACACCGTGACTCTAGAGTGACGGCAACTGGGAGAACAATTCGGGGACAGTCAGTCATAAGTGGGTGTGATATTTTATATGTTATAATACTTAAATAAATAAAGCTATTGCTTGCCTCCGACAAAATCTGTATGTAATGTAACTTTAATCATATCAGCATATCGGAATCAGCTCATCCTGTTAGAAGCTTTAATTCCACAGATAGAAACAGACAGAAAATATATCAATCTTTTAACATCTTTTTTTTCGAGAGTAACAAGAATCTGTAGGAGTTTTCTTTGCGATTCAATTTGGATTTCGACTATTGAATAGATAAGTTGGTGACACTACAGACTTAACTTTATTAACTAATTGACAGCTTAATTAACAGCTTTGTTTAAATTTAAAATCATCGTATATCATGGCAATCGGTCATCATATTGGGCGCTTAACATAATCCTAAATAAGGCCCAACATGTCAGCTTCAAAATTGGAACCGTTTATTAATAATATAATTGATATATTCATCTATATCTCACTATCACAAGAGTCATGACACATATGCCAATTTCATGGTTGCGTTATCTCCACAAGAAGTTTTATATAATATCATTAATCTATTCATGCAAAGCACCAAAGTCTACGACAACAACAATAACTTTACAAAATAATAACCTGCACGGTATATTAGTTGTTCGGGATTTAGCTCTGCTTGGCCTAGGGATATCATCTGCAACCAAGATAATAAAATTTAAACTAGTTGCATAGAATTCTACTACAAATAGAAACGTGTCTTTATGGACCAATCGAAACTTTCCCTCGTTCAGTCTATCAACAAGCCTTAATTAAATGGGAGCGCATGCTTTTGTCTGGGCTCTTGTGGAACAATACTTATCTAAAGTCGAAGTTACCTACAGTAATATCTGCGATACCTTAATGAGAGAACTTTGTATCGAGTTCATTGTTCCGCAACTTAATTTTAATTTTGAATGTGTTTAGAAAGGTTTGGATAGTAAATTTATATTAACAAAAATATTTTGGATAGTAATGATAGTGATGAAAACCTCATTCAGGTAATAAATTAATTGGACGCGCTTAGTAAGAGAATGGACAAGGAAAAATAAATATAGATGCCAGTATAAACGTTTGTTTTAATTTATCTAAAAATGATGAAAAAACTGTTAAGTGTAAACCAATTGATTTAACCAGAGGCTGATGAGTCCCTTACCGGAAAATCGGCTAGCATCGTTGAGAGAGACACGCATCGCATTTGACGGGCTCAGCTCGCCGCTTGCCCTGAGACACTTGCGATCCGGACTTACGACGGAAAGTGTACCTAACCAGGAGACCTGCAATGAAACGCCTCACCGTTAACAAAATTAACCAAAATTAAATAAATAATAAATAGCGCGTCCATGAGAAAAGCGCCAAGGGCGTATGAAAGCAGGTAAAATATTAAACTGCTAGCAAACAATTTAAAGGTTTGAAATATTCATTAAAATGTGTTATTCAACTAACTTCTGTAGTAAATATAATATGAACCTTAATTTGTAAAAATAGTTCAGCTAGAATCTGTATTTTAGTGACTTAGTTCAATTCAAACTAGATTATGTGTATATGTAATAGACAGATAGTTATCTCACCTGTTAACCCAGCTTTATTTATACTATTTGAGCTAGAAAATCCAGAAATTTTCTTCCAAGCTTTTTTGTTCCAAAATCCACTTGTTTTGGCATCTCCACAGCTAGAGCTTCTTGATGACTGAACATCTCTAGGAATACGTAAGCTGCATTCGTCAGCACCTAGTATCCGAACTCCAGCGCCTCGAGTACCATAAACTACAGCAGGAAGATGTGGTACCGAACCTGCCGGTTTTCTCCTTAAGCTTCCAACGTAACTTGCTCCACTACTGCTACCACTAAAACCACTGTCTAAATCTGGTGGGTTACAACTGGCAGGTGATAAGAGCTCATCAGTTGGACCAACTCGTAATAATTCTTCAATATTGTCCCTGTCTTCCGCTTTTTCAGAATCTGGTGATTCACATTCTGGCATTAACATTGCTTCTACACTTAAGTTTAGCTCTCCTAATATTCTTTTATGCCTTGATTCAACTCGTCGTACTTCTTCTTCAACGACACTTCTATCAAGAGATACTAAAGATTGTCTAGGTGCAAATCGATGCTTTGGACAAGTTCTGGACCCATCTGTGATTTCTTCGTAAATATTTTCCTCCGTACCATACCGGGTTACATAATTATGTCGAGCTGTTCTGTCGCGAGGTAATCCAGCTCGTCCTCGTTGACGATTTGTTTTTCTCGAAGACGACGGCATTGATAAATGGTGATCATAATAAGCATATGAATAGTCTACGGGCTCAAATCGTTCCATAGTTGCAGCTATGTTACTGCGGTTCCAAGATTGTGATGGCTGTTCTCTTGAGAGATTTATGGAAGCCAATCTAGCTGGAAGGATTTCATCCAGGTCTTGAGCACACCGCTCATCCAAAGAGTGAGCGCTATCGTCTTCTTCTCGCCTGTGTTTGCGATAAGGTCTGCGAGTTGTCTGTGAGCGAGGATGACCTCTTTCGTAATCAGAAGAATGATCATGATTATATTCTGGAGTGTGACTTCTATTAAATTCGGATCTGTGCTTATTACAATCCAATGTGTGGTGAAAGTTATGTCTGAGACTGTAACTTGAGTTACCTTCATAGTCAGATCGATCGTAGCAGGGACTGTCGTCGGCATTGCTTGAATGTGGATGTGGGCAATCGGCAGCAATGCCTGATTCTGACGAAGGGTAATCGTGGACTTCTGCAGTGGTAAGAACTCTGTCGTCGGGGCGTGCTGGTTCTGAGGCAGCGTGACGATGATGAGGCCGTGGCCGAGTAGTTTCTCTGCAACTCGCAAATGCCCTTTGAAGTGAAGGCTGATGTTGGAGATAACGTCCACAATGAGCATTGAATAACGCCTCCCCAGACTCTTCGGGGCTTGGCGGCGCGCTTCGTGATTCCATGTTTCATCCTTTCATCGTCATTAGTACCTGAAAACATAAAATACAATATTCAGACAGTAGCTTTAGACATTTAATTAACAGTAAAATGCAAAACCGCTAAATAATTAATAGATGAAACAACAAAAGCTATATTTCGTAGTTCGAAACGGTTTTTCTTTCTTGTTTTTATAGTAAAAATGGCAATACAACCTGTAACCTGTGTGTAATACGGCCTATAATTCAAATAATAATAATATGATAATAGTAAGTCTACAAATCTTATAGCAGAAGAAATAAGTAGTTAGAAATAATTTCCAACGTATTCTCATTACTCCAAAAAATGGTGAAATTATTTTGATATACATTTGGTACGTATTCGACATTAAGAACTTCGAAACTCTACACTACGTCTACATATTTATTTGATCATATTTACGTCTACGTATAAGTTTGAAGGGCAATGAGCCCGAAATCACAAGCTAAGTAATAAGGGTAGGGTAAGAAGCGATCAACATAACAACCGAGGGCAATATATCATCGTCAGTCACAGAGCAATAAATTCAAGTTTCACACTTCAGTTTATTGTCGCTGCTAACATTTAAAACATGTTTTATCGCTTTTCTAATTGAATTTACATCTTTAAACTTGGTGCGATGTTTATTGTTATGTTATTAGAAATACTTTTTGATGTATTTCAATTTAAAATCTTGTAATTAGATTACTAAAACATGTGGACTGATTTAATGTTTGAACTTTAGTTAGTTTTGGGTTTACATGTTTTTTTAGGATCCAAAAGCTTCCATCCAATAACATTTTAAATGTTAGTGTTGTTGGAAGGGTTTCAAATACCTAGCGAAAACTTGCTAGTTATAACTTCCATACCAGAGCCTTCAGAAATGTACGGCCTAACAAATGATCTCGTTTAAATGTTATAGTTGAAATATACCACGAATAAACAAAATCTCTACTTATAAACTCGGAATAGCATAAACCTGTACTAGGTTGGCCTCAGTGTAACTTTCCATACAAGGCTTAATCCTACCCACATAATTTATGATACATTAAAAAATCTACCTCTGAGGTTGCTATGTATTTTCGTTATAGTTCAGTTAATTTAATATTTCTGTTATTAAAATTATTATGATGGAAACGAGAAAGTACAACAGATTAAAGAAATCAGTAATGTGATATACCAATTACGTAATGTAAAGAAACCAAAAACTATTATTTAAAAGTTGTAATTAAACAACAACATGAAGTATATCTTCACTTCACTCCGAAGCAGTAGGCAGAGGTACAATCAGGGCACTTACAACTAGTCGAAGACACTAAGTCCTACAGTATAACAGGTTTTAAGCATATTGCCAACCCGCCATATATCCAATCCCGAGAAACTTTATTTTTATTATAAAATTTTAAATACACAATATTTTTGTTACCCGACCCGGGTAGAACCCGGGACCTCAACAAGCCAAGTCCGACGACGCCGGACCGCTAGACCTCAGATATGGTCGAAATATTATTGCATGCCCTCATATGGACCATTTTCACTTCAAAAATTGTGATTTGCGACATTGCCGTTCGGTGCAGCTATGCATCAATATGGTATTTATACAAATGATCGGTGCAGCTTAGACTTGTTATTGCTCGGTCACAATAAGGATCGCTCCGTACTAGTACAGTTATTCGAATGTACTAGTTCGGACTTCTAGACTATTAGTTCAGTAGTACATCAGAAAAAGTTACGTCTTAAGATTCTCATGTGGGTCACGGAATGAATTATATTTTGATTTTCCTTTATGCTTTATGAAAAGTTTTATCTACATTTGTAGGGTCATTTTTAAAATGGCTCATTTAAAAATCAAAATGTTTACAACGACTGGTATTTTTCCATTTTTGTTGTTTATTTATGTTATATTATATTTCTTTATAAAAAATATTTACATTATGTAAAATGTATTTCAAATATTTATCAACTTATTTACAACAAGCGGCCAGCCCCCACTTCGCACGGGATTTGGTATAAATCTTCCTTTTCAATCTTTTTATTAATTGAAAAAACCCGTAAAAAAAGTCCGTAGCTTAGTTTTAATTATTTAAGCATACAAAGGGACGTAGAGACAGAGGTAGCGACTTTGTTTTATACTATGTAGTCATATTTATCAAATTATTTCTAATATTCATCAAACTAATTAACTATGACCTGATTCCAATGATAGTAAAACTTAAAACAACATAATTTGTTATTCTCATTCGATCACATCTTAAACACGGTGTCCAATAGCATTGCGCGACAAACAATTCATTCTTCGTATTCATATTTCATTCTGTTCTTTGCTATGATTCCGTACTTGATGAAAGATTGCGAACGAGATGTACTTAATGAACGATTAAGCATATGGTTACGGAATAGTTCGTTCTAGTACTGTCAACTGAATTAATTTTTATCAGTTCTTAGTACGTGAACTGAGCAAGCCTAGTGCAGCTACGCATACATATGGTATTGATACAAAGTTACGAAGAGTTTATTTAATAGAAAATATGCCTTAACTATTCATGATTTATTCTAAATATAACTATGGTATTTTTATTTGTAAGGTCGGTAATGTATAAATATAGTAGTATTAATACTGATCTCTGTGTTCTACTATATTTTGATATAGATAGATAAAAAAAACAAAAGCTGAGTGAGTCATGCTCAGCAGCAGAGCTACCCTGATATATTTTCACATCTTAAAATGCTGTATAACCTCATACAAATCTTATGTGTAATGAAGCTAAGAACGATTCCGATCATATCAGCTTTCGATTAAAAAAGTCTCATAGAAATAGGCCAATCTGTTCAAAGTTTTGACACCACAGACAGATTCAGACACACATATACATCAAAATAACACTCCTCTTTTTCTGTCAGGGTTTAAAAAATGGGAGAGGCTTTAGAGACGTTCCTAAACTTGAATCTCATCTTGAACGGAAATAAAGAAGTAACGCGCGGTAGTACTTAGAGGGTAAAATTTGATTAAAAAAATCCAAAACATATGTAATTAAAGAAGGTTAAGTAAAAACGAAGAGTTCTTCAATGTAAGGTGAAATTAAACGTTTCATAACTTTAGGTTATCTATTTCACTTTCATCCTAAACCTTAAAGCATTATACGTGTTTTATACGTACTCTAAACGGGTAATGCAGATGAAGTTCTAAGTAGTTCTGATCAGGATGTTTACAAATGTTAAATGTACAAAATAACAACACAACTTTTGTCATTTGGCAAAGTCATGTAATACTGAAAATCGTTGCCAAATCCTTTGAAGAAGCCAAGCTTTTCAAGCACCTATAACCGTTATCGTTGTTCATATTTTACTACTATTGCAAATTTAAATTTACTAGCATAAATATTTACATATCCAAAAAGTGTAAAATATCGTTATAAATATTAATGTTCATCATAATTGTAGAGCATTGGAAAGTATCAAAAGAGCAGTAAATTTGCTGTCTGTATTATCGTTTCAAAAAAGTGCATTTTTACCCGCGACGGAAAATGTATGCGTGTCTGGGAGTGGCGCTTAAAAGGTGTCGTGATCATAACTTATCTATAATACGAGATAGAAGTAGATGTAGGTTTTGTAGATGGTTTTCAAAAAATAGTTTTAGTGTTATTAAATTACAATATATATATATGCAATTCTGTAAGTATGCGCAACCAGGTCACCCTCGATTAGCCGAAGACACTAAGTCCCATAGAGTGATAAGTGGCAAGCCTATCGCCAATCGGGCACATATCCAATCCCGGGCAACATTATTTTTACTAGAAAATAGAAAATATACATTTTATAATTTTTTTGTTGCCCGACCCGGGGATTGTACCCTTTTTAGTTTAAGCTACGGTTATCTCGCACTATCAAGAGAGTCGTGTGTGTTTTTGTTTTCTCACAAAAAATATTACGTAATTATATCACACTCTCTAAACAATAACATAGAAAAAAGAGATGAGACTTAAGAAGAAGTATTAGGATCCGTCTAAGCCCAAAATACCTTTGGTATTCTAATTCACAATAAACAAATTGGTCACTAGTTCAAATTCCATAAACGAGTTTTATTACGGAGACTTTATTGCAAGCATTCTAGACCAATTTATTACGATAACGATAAGTGTCCGTGAAGTAGGGAGTGGGTGACTCACCCTAAAACGTTCGTTGCTATAGCAACGCTCCCGCGCTTTATCGCGCCGCATCCGTCTGAGGTTCCTTGCATCTAAATCATCATCAGAGCTGGGAAGCGCCTCGTAAAGGGCCCGTTGACCGGCCGACAGGACAATAATTTGTTATGCCCGCTATTGCATTGTACCCAGATTTCCCGTCCCTGATTGTATCCTTAGATGTCCTTTTTATCTTGTTTCTTATTCAGGGTTCACTATGACGTTTACTTGGAAATTTTGATCTTGGGAAAACCTTTCCTTTATTTCCGTGTTGATTTCGAATTATACTTTTGCGGCCATTTACATGGTAACCACTTTGAACAACATTTTGTTTGTTTTTTATTTATCATGAATTTTCTCCAGAAAATAATACATTATGAAGAAGAATAAAAGTTTTAATTGTGATCATTAAGTTGGCAATGGGAACGTCATCCCCAATGACGAAAGTGGGAAAGGGCTACCCCTTTAGGGCTAAAATGGATTTTTCAGTGCTTAGCTAGAAGGTATTACTTATTCTTATTTACAGGTCGAGAATTCTTATCGGCTAAGAAGATATTTTGGAGGAATCAGGCTATGAAGTTCCTTAAAAAGTGTTTTCTACAGAAAATGGCAAGACTTGCAATTTATGGACGATGCTCCATTCAGAAATTTGGATTTTAGAAGTTCAGAGTACTTATGCTGTTAATCTATTATAGACACGATAGTATACAGACTCTAAAGTAGCAAGCAGTAAGCAGATCATAAACAGACGTTACATCAATAATAAAAACATATTTATACACGCGCAATAAGTTTTCTTATCATAAAAATATTTAAAAATTGTTTGAATACGTTACCGAAAAAACTAATTAAGCACATTATAAAAATAAGTCCACAGCTAACAATGCTAAAACGTTATATGTTATGCTTAACACTATTACAAAATACTCCCCCATTTCTTGACGTTATCGTGTTGGGGTGTGAAATCATGCAATGTCTAACATAAATAATGTCAATATGAAAGTGTATTTTCTTTTAAATATTTCTTATCACCAAGACAAAGGATTTTCATCAAAGAGACGGTACAAACTAAATTTAATTTCTGTAATAGAAATGACACGCTCTGTTGAATTACTTAAGCAAAATAGCAACATTAATAATAATTTAGAATTTGCCAAGAAAATAAATTAACCAGTTCTTTAAGATAATTAAAAATAACTTTGTTTGATGTGAAAACTGGTAGAATAAAAATAGATAAAAACGATGAAGAAAAGAATTAATAAATATGTAAGTTAAAAATATGAAATATATCGAAATAAAGGACGGAATAGGTCACATCACTACATGGTATACCAAACAACACAACAACGGTAACAAAGTCGCTTCCTCTGTCCCTTTGTATGCTTAAATCTTTAAAACTACAGAACGGATTTTGACGCGGTTTTTTTAATAGATAAAGTGGTTGAAGGGAAAGATTTATATGTATATTCCATAACCAAGCAAAGCCGGGTCGGGCCGCTAGTTAATAGCTCAAGAACGTCTGTACTGATTTTAGATACAAAGAAGAAGGTAGAAAAATTGTTACGATAGCTAGTTGAGTATAAAATATAATACTAACTATTCCAATAAACATGAAACTTCCAGAAATACAAATAGTATTTAATCGATGAAGCCAACCGCGGTGTGAAACCGAACACTTCGTAACACTTGTGACTAACAAAAAATTGTTATTCCTAACCATCGGAACGAACGAAGGGGGAATAGAAATGAAAAACGTTTATTATCTTATCGTTTTGATTGATGATTTTATTATTATAATACTAGAAATCATTACGAATACCAAAAAAATGTCGTTATTTTAACTTGATGGAGGTAGATAAGTAATAATGGGGTGGCATTTCATTGTTGCTGTGAAAATTGTAATATTTGACTGTATTTCAACCTTGTTTTTTAAGCAAGGAAAAGTAGGTCCGCGTTACGACTCATAGGGATTACATTTTTTACTGACTATAAAACAGGGAGGGTGCCAGATTAAAGTATTATTCATACATCATAGTTTTTTTCAATTCTATTTTAAAGAGCGTTGTCGCTGCGAGACTATGTCGCTCTAATACGAGTACGTCCTCCAACACATATCCACTATTCACAAGCCCTAATTATTAATCCTAGTGTAACTAGTTTGTACAATATTCTACCATACTCCGATGTCAGATCCGCTAGAATACTATTACAACCACCGACAGTCCAAAAAATATTATGTAGGTCTTTACCTAGGACTTTCCTTTGATCCTTGTTCCGAACACATTCCATTAATATGTGATATACACCTTCTATTTTTCTACATTTGTTGCAATTAGGAAATAATGTTTTACCCATTAAAACTCCAAAACTATTCAATGGAATGTGTCCCGAACGCAGTAACAGTAAAATAACCTCTATTTAAATGACAGACATTGATCCAAGGTCCTTGGTTCTGCTTGAATTGTACGATACCAGATCCTATCAATTTTGGTCTTTCATTAGAATATTCGCTCCACATGCTACGACAGTGTTTTTTAACAATTGGTATAATTTCCATAAAGTACGGAGAAACAGCTATATCTACTCCGTCAGAAGCTGCAACCTTAGCTAAAAATCCGCTTTTTGTTGCCTAAAATATCAAAGTGTGATGTTATCCACTGGAAAATCACCTCACTCAACCAAATCAATCACAATCTAGTAGACTGCAATTTACTTATTTGTTTATTATATATTGTGTTTGTATGAAAAGGGTTATGAATGTAAAGGAAGCAAGACAGGTTTGTCAGGATCGTGAGGTCTGGCACTCGATACTCTCTGCCAATCCCGTAAGGGACTTGGCGTGAAGATATGTATGTATGTATGTACTTATTTGTTCTAAGATGGTATAGGCTACAGGAATATACATCATAGTTGTTACTAGGTAATGGACACCTTATTGCTTTTTTTACTTGAGCTCAAGTCCCAGCAAATTTTATCTATGGCAATTAATTAAAATACTGAGGTAAAATTAAGATTACAAAAAACTAATATAGGTTCTGCCTTTTTTCTTTTTTATGAAATGTGATTGCGCCCAAGCAGACCGCTTATTTGTTATCAAAATATATCCTTCGCAGACACTGTAGATGGTATTGGTGCATCTATCACCTGGCCAGGATCTTAGACCATGCAAATCTACTACGTACCTTACCCTCCAGCACGAATACGTCTATAGCGAGCATCGTCGCTTGTACAGTAAGAACAAATTATGGTTGTACCAGACGAACTGCTGCAAAGCATTCTACCTAGCCCTATTAACTATTAGAGCTGGTATTCTAGTGTTAGTCTGGACCACTGAGTAGGATAGGTTGGCTCTGAAAGGCAGCTCGTAAGAGACGAGCGTAGATAAAATAGATCATTATTAACAAGGTCACTGCTGGTAGCGAGCTGTGCAGCGACTTAACCGGGTTGGGATCTATCGCCTTACCTACACCTGTACCTGTTATCATTATGACTTTATCATCTTTCGGTTCGGAGGGTAGGTTAGCCAGCGTACTCTTACAATTTGACCGCCTCGTTGGTCGAATGGCTAGCGTACACGCCTAACTACACCGACCAACCGCGAGGCTCGGGTTCGATACCCAACGGGAGCAGGCATTTGTGTGATGAACATTTAGATGTCTGCATTTCCGGGTCTGGGTATTTATTAAATGTATTCTGGTATCTATCTCCTCTGTGATCTCTGTGTGGCCTCTGTGATCTAGCGGTCCGGGTGTTGGACTTGACTGCATGAGGTCCCGGGTTCGAATCCCAGGTCGGCCAACAAAAAGAAAATTGGATTTTTCCAATTTTCTAATAAAAAAATGTTGGTCGGGATTGGAAATATGCCCGGTTGGCGATAGGTTTGCCACCTATCACATTGTGGGACTTATTGTCTTCGGCTTGTCGTGGGTGCCTTGGTTGTACCTCTGCCTACATCTTCGGGGATATGGGCGTGAAGATACTGGTATCTATTTAATTATTTATATTCAATTTGTGTGATTTATCCAGGGTTATTTATTTATTTATGTGCTCTGTGGCGAAACAGTACTTCAAGCCGTTCCATCGCGTGCCAGTCTAAAAAATATATTATTACACTATCCATAAACGAAAGTTACGTATTAATTCCATTTAATTCAAATTCAAAATATATTTATTCACGTATACGGAGATTCGTGTGACGCGTCTATATAATTCTAAAGCGATAATTAGAAATGTTTTTAATCTTACGACTTTTAAAATAAGTAAAAATCATTAGTAAAACTTAACCGCAATTATATGTTTAGCTTACGATAAACTGAAGCCACACAGCTTTAACCTTGCCACTAAACTGGCACCGTGAAATGCGGTTAAACGCATTTCTTGTGGTTTTTATAGTGTAGCTAGCACGGTCTTTCGATATAAAATAATAATAACTCGTTTCAAACAAGTAATGCCATATTTTTAAGAAATGTAACCATATTGAAATATTAAATGAAAAAGTGTTTTAATTTTAAATTATTGTTACTGTTACATATTTTCTGTGTTTTTAGTTACAAAACTGTGTGTTTTTGTCCGAAAAAGTGAAAAGTAGGTATGTGAAATATGTAAGAAAATATTTTTCTCAATGTAAGTGAATGTAGTATTCTTTTTGAGAAAAAAAAAACCTTTTTAAATCTAAAATACCTAAATGAAAATTATATTCCTCTTTCTGAATACGTAAACAACACCTAACATCTAAGTTTACACTACTTTCTTTTCCATCATGGTAGTATTTAAATTATCAGAAAATATGATAGCTATTAAAAGTAACCAATTTTAAAACCATTACATTTGTGTTTCTAAAAATAATTATTTTGTAAATGGTTTCACAAGTTTTAATATAAATTAATACTATACTTACGATATTTCTGAAAATTTTAATGGTCGATAGTGAGAGCTGAACCTAACTACTCGATATCGATTGTTGTTTGTGCTAGTACTCAGCTCTTGTCTCTAAAACTATTATTGACAAACATTACGAGGAACTAGTTAATTTATACATAAAATGGTTGTTTCAATAGTAACGAGAAACGCTATAAACGTTTTGTTACTTTAGGGTTTGATAGTTAAGAAAACGTGCGAAAATAACTAAGTCTTTATTATTACATTTTGGTCCGCTTTGTTTATTACCAATATCAAAGCCTACTATTTCTTTTGCAATAAAATTACCACGTTAGGGATTTTTTTATTTATATAGATAAGCTTTCATTATAGCTTTTTATGCTGAAAAATAGATATATAAGAATTTCTTTAGGTTGCGACGGAAAGTTTAAATTGACAACAGGGATTGGAGAGCGAACAATTTCACAATTAAAAAAATGCGAATGCATGACGTCAGTCAGCGCTTTCAGGGCCGTCCACAAAATCACTATATACAGATAAATAGGTAGATAGATATATATTTCGTGTGGTCATCACGCCTGAACGGATGGCCTCATTCTGCTAATTCCTTTTTTGTTGTGTTAGTTATTGCTTTAATCCAGAGGTTCCCAAACTTATTTCATGTAACGCCCACTTTGAAAATCAGTTGTTTTGTAGCGCCCCCCCCCCTCGTTTTTTTCTTGTCAATAACCTCAATAACATATTTGTTGCGCCTAGTTTAAAAAAAAAACATTTTTTTCAAGATTTATACCGCCCCCCTCTAGGCTTCCAGCGCCCACAAGGGGGCGTTATCGCCCACTTTGGGAAAGGCTGCTTTAATCCATACAAACTGTTAGTAGTCGTTAATGTCAAGCGATACCAAGTTCGAGGCGTCAGCTAGTATGTGTAAATAATGAGACTGAGATGAGATTTTCTTACTTGAGATCAATTTTTTTTATCAATTTTAAGTCGTAAAAATAAACAACTCTAAAATAGTTTAAATATCAAATGTTTTGTACACAACATAATAGAATATTATAATTTCATTAAATGTTTTACGACAACTTTTGACATACCATTTCAAAAAAAACATTTTCTCATAATTTCAATGTAATTTATTTTATTGCAGTACGAAATAAGATTGATTCTTCAACGACTGAACCGATTTCGAAGTGGATTTTTGTTTCCAAGTTGCGTGATCGAGACGGTCCCCGACGAAACGAATATCTAATGTAGCTAACATTAGATATTCGTTTCGTCGGGGGGACATTTTTTTTATTTTGTGTTTATAATTTTTTTTATCCTCTCGAGCGCCCAGGCGTCAAATGTCATAATATCGTTAAGCGCCCGAGGTAAATTTAACGTACGGACGTAAGTTAGTGGTCAGTGTTTAAATGCCTATTTCAACGTATATATGTATGAAAGTACTAGCCAATATGTATATATTCAGAATCTTTATAAAATTGACTTTATTTAGTATATTAAATAAACTACCAAAGTAAACTAAATAAACGTTAGTGACGGTAAGCATATACTCGCCTTTTACGAACTGCCTGACAGGAAGGCAGATGGTCTATTCCGCAAAGGAGCCCGGACCAACACGGGGAATATATATATTGCTCTATAGATTTTAAGCGCTTGTTTTATCTTCAAAATTGTAAAACGAAAACGTCTTTAATTGTCTTTTTTGTTATTCAAATTCATTGAAACTGCTTCAGTGCTGTAACAATAAACAATGTCTGGGAGATTAATTCCTAAACGAACTTAGTAAAGGTAAAAACAGTTCATTATTTGACCGAAACATCGCTAATAAAACGACACTAAAATTGAGGGTATTTCTAAGTGAAAATTTGTCAAGGAAACGGCCCGGCGAATTGGCTACCAGCCTATAAAACGTAATGTCACATTCATTTGCAATTCAAGAGTCCTCAGGCTGTGTTATGCCTAATAAAATTTACATATTTAAATTAAACAGTGAAATAACAAGAAGCCCATCACTGGCTTCGTTTACTCTGGATACAATACTGTTTGTCATATTTTTGGCCGCAGTTATTTTTTATAGCAAAATAAAAACGCTTTATCTTGCCAACCTTTTTAAAAGTATTGCGTCAACAATTCACAAATGCAATGTTTTCTCTATTTGCTTACAAAACTTAACTCTATATACTTAAACATAATAATAAAATTAAACACTTTTATTAACCCCTGACAAAACGTATCCTTAATGTAGCTAAGAACCATCACGGTCACACCACATTTCAAACTAAAATTCTGATCGAAATCAGTACATTCATTTAGGAGTTATAATACTACAGACAGACACAAACAGACACAGACGCGTAAAATTTATAACACCCGTTTTTCTGTAGTACCTAGGAGAGAGTATTTTCGATTAACTGATTTTCAGATTGTATTTTATCAAAAACCTGTCCGTGGCAAGGATTTTAATGGCAGTCTACTGCAGTGGTTTGGGATACATAACCTTTTTAAATACAAAATAACAATATCCAATAGGTCCTGAGTATGATGGAGTGACTACACATTTAGAATATTGGGTTCTCCTGCAATTAAACATCCTGCAGGAAAAAAACTTATATCTAATCAAATTTCCTTTAGTCACACCATAACTTAATAATAAGTGTACTATTAAATTTGTCGTTTTTACGTAATGTCATACCTTATAACTTAAACGTTGTTGAATGTTATAAAGAAATCAACATTAAAGAAAGTGAGGTTTTGAGTCAAAAAGCTAGACTAGCGAAAAGCGATAGCTTTGCATTGTTGTAGTTGCTTATCCCAACGTTTTTGTATGGAAGCGAGAGTTGGGTATGTCAGAAAAAACATTAAAGTAGGATAAATGCGGTCGAAATGAGAGCGCTGCGGAAAATCTATGGTGTAACGCTCGCCGATTCGCTCAATGACTGAAGAGTGGGATTAAAAGAAAGTGTTGGTGTTAAAATGCGAAAGGGTATGCTCCGCTGGTTCAATCATGTGGAAAGAATGACAAATGAAAGATTGACAAAGCAGATACACAATGCGAATGTGGATGGATGTAGGCATCCGGGGAGACCAAGGTTGACATTCCACGATCAGATCACTGGGATATTATCCAAGGGTGGTGTCATGAGTCCCTGGAACCGGAGTGTTTGTATGAAAAGGGTAATGAATGTCAAGGAAGCCAGACAGGTTTGTCAGGATCGTGAGGTCTGGCACTCGATGCTCTCTCTGTGTGTATGTAACATTAAAGAAAGTTGAAAAGAAAATTGGAAAATCTTAGAAAAACTAGTTACTGTTATAACACTGTAATTAAAGATTTTCAATGACCCCCGAAAAAATCTAAATGTAATGTAGCTCTCGATCACGTCAGCATTCAAATAAAAAATCCGCCTTAAAGCTGTTGTGTTTGAATGCAGAGAGTAACTAATGTGGAATAAGCCAATCAGGGGGGTGATTATGTAACTCAGTTACCAACTCAAAATGGATGGGTGTACATCGAATCGCTGTCAAATGACGTGTTTTGTATTTGGTATCTCCAGTGACCAACAGAAATACAAAAGAGATAGCAAACACAAGTTTTAGATAAATTAAACCAGTGTAAACAGGTATTTTTATTAAAAGTTATGCATAACAGGTATTTAAACACAGTTCTTCTAAATCATAAGTTGA
>NJDC01006353.1:109207-129010 GCA_002245475.1 Calephelis virginiensis
CCCGGTACTCCTCCACGGACTTGGTGTAATGATATGTATGTATCCTAAATTTTATGTGCATGTGTGGTAGTTACGGAAGCCGCGGGCTAGTTGTCATTAAATCAGTAGAATAAGTCCCCTAATTAATTTCTCTGGATAATAATTTATACGTGAAATAAAAAACACGTTATTGCCGTATTGGTCCAGGCTCCTTTGCAGAATAGACCATCCGCCTTCCTGCCAGGCAGCTCGTAAAAGGCGAGCATAGACTTATCGTCGCTAATACTGTGACATCCTACTAGGTGGTATAGTTTCGGAGCGACTCGACCGGATTGGTACCACCGCCTTACCTATTCCTGCCGCCATAACTTCCAATGCTTGCCGTTGACGAGTTCCGGTTTGGAGAGTAAAGTAGCTGGTAAACTTACTTTTGCTCGAGGCCTGACATCCCGACCTCAGGTTGGCAACGCACCATTACCACCTTTGGTGTCTCTAGGCGGCGTGAAATTCTTACGATCAGGAAATCCGTCTGCTTGTTTGCCTTCCAATATCATAAAAAAAGTTGTATCAAAGTAATCCCATATGCCAGAATATACATTTATAGAAGCAACAAGTACCCATTTCCCAGTGATCTTATATTCGCTTTATGAGCCGTAAAATAAAGCTCGTCCTAGTTTAACCTGAAATTCTTTGAGTCTTGGCTTGACATACTGATGGGAGAGGAAATAGAATTCCTAATGTGGATAATGAGCAACAAAGCTGTAGCTATTGTATATCTCTGTATATGTTACACTGAGGCTGTTTATAACAGAACGTTGGGCTATAAATCATTTTTGTCTATCCCTTGCACTCATTGCGTAGTGATGTGCGTATCTGAATGAATGAACGAATGAATATATAAATGAATTTTGTTTAAAATAAGTTTAACCTATAGTTTGTTTAATGTCAAATGAGAATCAAATGTAAGCCACATAACGAAAGGATAAACATATCAACTACTACTACTACTACTGCTACTACTAAACATATCAATATTGTATCTTATATATAAAATTTCCGTGTCACAATGTTAATTACCGTACACCTCCGAAAGGGTTTGACCGATTCACATGAAGTTTTGTAAGCGTATGGAGTAGGTCTGAAAATCGGCCAACATCTATTTTTCATATCCCTAAGTGATGAGAGTAAATCACAACAAAAAAAGTAGCAGAACAACGTCTGCTGGTTCAGCTTATTAATAAATAATATTAGTTACAGGAATTACGGTTGCCAAGTCTCTTAAACCAGCATGTTATTAGCAGCAGTAGCACGGAAATAGCAATTAATGTAGAGGAAGCTAGACAGGTCTAAAGGAATCGTGAGCATAGACTTTCGAACCTCTCAACCTAACTTGCGAGGGACTGGGCAAGTAGATATGTATAGATGGAATTTAATAAATAGTATTTATATTAGATTTTTTAATATACCTATATAAAAATTACTATACACAAAAATAAAGTGAGAATTAAAAATGAAAAAAAAATAGATATTTTTATGTATATGAGATATAAGTAGAAATTGTATATTCATCTAAACAGATTTTCACATGCTACTCATTAAGTATGTTAGTTACAAAAAAGCGTAATATAAATAAAATTCGCACTCGTTCAGAGAAAGAGAGCGAGGGAGAGGTTTTTAAAAAAATATACCTTTTCTTATTAACGACCTTAGTACAGTAATATTGTGTAGCCCAGATATATCGACATCCGAATTTTAAGAATTTGAAAGCCTGCTTGTTTGGCCGTTTTAACTAAAAATGGCGAGCTCTTATATAGCGTTAATAGGACAGTTACAATAAATCGACCGTCCTATTTCAGGGCCTTCACACTTCATCTGATTAACGTTAACTGACTGTTAATATGCCCAGAAATGTAAAATACTAGATCATTCCACAGATTCGACTTGGGCAAGAGGTCACGTCCCTATTCAATGAATCTGTTGAACGCTGATAGTATTTTTATAGAGAGTGTTGAAATATTTACTGTAAAATATTAAGTGGTGTATGGATTTATGCATTTTTTTAGTGAAAAACGTGAACCGAATCCAAGTTTTAGGTTAAATTATATAAGTAGGTATATATAAAATACAGTTATGTTAGTTACACTTTTTATAACTCAAGAACGACTGAACCGATATAGCTGAAAATTGATACGGTAGTTTAGACAGGAGACGGACATTGGATACATTTAAACCCGTTCGACTTTGAGAACTAGAAAAAAAAATCACATACAAACTGAACGGATGTAACTAAGTTCGCCGGAGCAGGTAGTATTTCATATTATTATACTGTATGTGATCGCCTGAGCAGTCCAGCGCCGGACTTGATTTCTTGAGGTCCGGGTTCGCTTCCAGGGTCGGGCAATTACAAATAGGAAATGTGTATTTTCTAATAAAAACAACACTACCCCAGGATTAAATATGTACCCGGTTGGTGACAGGCTTGCCACCTGTCACATTGTGGGACTTAATATCTACGGCTAGGCTTGGGTGCCCTGGTTGCGCTACAGCCTACCTTTTCAGGAATACAGGCGTGATGATACTTTTTAATGTAATATTGTAACCTCATTCCTGTGTGTTGGTTCAACCTTTTTATTACAGGATGTAGGTCAACTATCTCTCAAGCGGCTCGTAAGAAATAACAGTCACTTCTTTGGTCATTAATAAAAACAAGACAAGACTAAAAATAACAAAAAGAATAAGACCAAGAATATAGACAACACTGGATAGGCTTTTACGACGATTTTCAAAAATTCGGACAATACTCGTCATTGCTATTATATAGTCTCAGAACATTTGGAAGATGAACATGCTTGGGGATAGAGGTTTCAATCTCCCACTGCAATTTGTAATGTGATTTGTTCTACCTTTTATTTAAGTTAAAATCAGATTGTAATTTGTATTTTTAATCTAGTTTATATTGTAAATATTATTATTGAAAAAAGACGAGCCCGCTGAATTTCTTTCGCCGGATCTTCTCAGTGTGAGGCCGCGATTCCGATCCGGTGGTAGTTTACAAAAATGTTCAAGCGCATAAATACCACATGTATGGTTCACTTGAATAAAGGTTTTCCTGATTCTGATTTATGGTATCAGCTTTTAAGGGTAAGGCAGCCAGTAAACTCAACCACAATATCACATATTGAAGCACCTCAAGTTGCCGTGTTACATTATTACTTTTTTCTAAATCTGACATCGCCATCGCCTCTGTGGTCTAGCGGTCCGGGTGTTGGACTTGACTGCATGAGGTCCCGGGTTCGAATCCCGGGTCGACCAACACAAAGAAAATTGGATTTTTCCAAATTTCTAATCAAAAAAATGTTGGTCGGGATTGGAAATGTGCCCGGTTGGCGATAGGCTTGCCACCTATCACATTGTGGGACTTAGTGTCTTCGGCTAGTCGTGGGTGCCTTGGTTGTACCTCTGCCTACCTCTTCGGGGATATGGGCGTGAAGATACTAAATCTGACCTATTATGGGACTTAGTATCTTCAGCTAGACGTAGGTGTCCTGGTTGTGGTTTTGCCTACCACTTCGGGGATATGGGCGTGGAGATACTGTTTTAAAGCTGGCACGAATTTTTAAGTACTTAAGCCCGGGTAGCAATCTTACTCGTCACTAGGAATATCCTAGCACGATAATGACACCATCATATTCGGGTCCGTAGGTTACGGTAGCCGGTAGACTTGTACAGCGTAATTTTGTAATTTAAATTATGCGCTTCGGCTATATTCGTCAAGCTTCGGAAATCCGAAAGTATTTTAAAGATATAGAGTTGCTATTACACATAATTAACAATTTCGCTTAAATTTAGATTAGGTCAGCCGAATTAAAAATAAAAGTATAAAATGTAAAAAGAGTATGAAGTGTAAAACCGAAGCGCATATTTTAAATAGTAGTACTGTAGTTAAATACACAAATTACACTACTGAAATAGTAAATCAGTAGTTAAATAAACTATCGGTAATCGGTGCTCAGCAACATCGATATTCAGAGATAGGATATTGCGATAAACACAAATTATCTGTTTGGAGTTCACATTACAGGACCTTTGACATCAATCAGTCATCGATATAAATGCACTCTGTACCAGCCAGATAGAGTGTAGGTTTACTACAATGCTCGATTTTTGAGGATATAACAAATTTAATCCAAATTATTTTTTAGCAAAAGGCAAACTTAGTTTAGGTCTAAGGTTAGTCACTAGCACCGTGGCATCCTACTAGGTGGTAGAGTTTCGCAGCGACTTGTCCGGATTGGTACCACCGCCTTACCTATTCCTGCTACCATAATGTCCAATGCTTGCCGTTGGCGTGTTCTAGTTCGGAGGGTAAGGTAGTCGGTAAACTTTCTTTTGCTCGAGGCCTAACATCCCGGCCTCAGGTTGGCAACACACCATTACCATCTTTGGTGTCTCCAGGTGAATATCCTGCCAACAGAAAATCCGTCTGCTTGTTTGCCTTCCATTACCAAAAAATACATATAAAAAATAGAGGGAGTTTATGATAGTAATATACATGTGTAAGATAAATTATTGTAAATAACATGCTGTCAAACTAAAACTTTTATATTTAACGTTGGGTTAAATTATTTACCTTTACCTTAAAATATATAGAGATAACTCTTTATTCGAAACTAAATTCTAATTTTTTTCTTTTACATTATTAGGCCGAATGTATTTTACTTAATATTTATTTATTAAAATTCTTATGGTATTTAAATTGTAATAGATTTAGTTGACATTTAAAGGAGAAACTCACATAGAAAGTTTGTTTTGATTACTATCCTGATTTTAATTGAAGTTTGGTTACTGTACTTATGACACATTCAGCATACAATGAGTACTCAACATTAACCCCTTTTAAATGAGCTCGCATAATCGTTCCCAGTTCACGCTGCAATTTATCAGAATCGGTGCAATAATTAATATTTTAATAGCTTTATGGATTTTTAGTATTGGTTGTGGATACAGCAGACGGTTTTTCTAATGATAGGAAATAAATATCACCTCTCTTTGTTGGTTCGGTCAACTTTCTAGAATAGACCTGGCTGACTAGACAGCGAATAAGCAAACGGCTCTCCTGATGTTTTTTTATGATATTGGAAGGCAAACAAGCAGACGGATTTCCTGATGAAAAGATATTTACGCCGCCTAGAGACACCAAAGGTGGTAATGGTGCGTTGCCAACTTGAGGCCGGGATGTTAGGCCTCGAGCAAAAGTAAGTTTACCGGCTACCTTACCCTCTAAACCGGAACACGTCATGACGTTATGGCGGCAGGAATAGGTAGGCGGTGGTACCAATCCGGGTGAGTCGCTGCGAAACTCTACCCCCTAGTAAGTCGCGGGAAACAGCTAATAGACTAATTATACAAACAATGAAACAAAAACAGACAAAAATGTTGTTACCAGATCATCTAAGTACACACGAAACCTATTCATCCCTATTCATAAATGACCGAGTAATCGCAACAAATAAACAAAAAATAAAACAACAATAGTAATAATTAACAACATCCTCCTTTTTTTAGTCGGTTATAAAGGTAGTTATTTTTATGGCTGATTATAGCATAGTTACTTAAATTACTCGCTTTTATAAACCTCTAAAATAGGCACAATAGATTTAAAAGTAGGTACCACCCCTGTGATATAACAAAACTTAATCAAGCTAATGCAGTCGTGAATGGTGCGGTTTAGAGGTTGTTTAATAGGGGCAGTTGGCTAACCTGAACGGGGCGCGGCCCCTGACAGGTGTGTACCTGTTACAAGTCACTGAATTCATTTATCCACTTACACACGTACTTGTGCAATGACATTGCTAAACTAGGGGTAGATTTAAACTTAATTAATGACTTTTACAAATTTACCCACATTCGGGGAATTGATCTTGAACAGGACACACTGATTTTATAATGAACACTTATGAATACCACAGTATTTGTTGCCAATCAACCAAGGTAATTGAATAAACAAATAATTATTTATTCTCATACATACTTGTGCAATAAGATTGCTAAATTAGGGGTGGATTTTAACTTACTTAATGAATTTTTCAAAATTTACCCACATTTGGGGACATTATATTGCACAGAGTACACTGATTTTATAATGACCATTTGTAAATACTATCGTATTTTTGTCAATTAACAAATTGCTTTGTAACTATTACAATTATAATATCATAATACGTAAGTGGATCAATAAATATATAAATTTATTTACATACATACTTGTGTTATGGCATTGTTAAAATAGGGATAGATTTAAACTTAACTAATGACTTTTTAATTTTTTCCATATTTGGGAAAATAATATAAAACAAGCCTTACTGATTTACTGATGACGACCACTTACAAATACCATAGTATTGGTTGACAATCAACAAATAACTGCGTAATTATTATTATAAAATGTCGTAATAAGTAAGTCAGGGTTTCTCAAACTTTTGGCTCCCTATACCCCTGTTAAAATTTCCGGGTGGCAGCGAACCCCTTAAGTAACTAATTAAGTCCTTCACAAAAAAGCAATAACGTTGACTGTTAAAAACACGTTTTTATTTAGATAAAAGGTAACAATAAAGTGTCAAAAGAAATATTTTTGTTCTACCATTAACTTAATGGGTGTGTTTCTTTTTGTCACAAATGGAGTCATTTTTAGGAGTAATTTTGGACAATTTTAACTTTAATTCTGACTCTGCATCATGTCGATTTCTGTATTGAGCGCGACCATATAGGTATGTACCGCACGTAACTGCCACTTGCTAGTCATCACATCACCATTACTTAAATTTTGTCGCGAACGGCAAGGCCGTCGAATGGAGAACCCCTAGAGGTTCGCGTACCCCACTTTGCGAAACCCTGAAGTAAGTGGATAAATAAACAATTGTTTATAAGATAGATAAATTTATAAGATAAGTAAGTGGATAAATAAACAATTATTTATAAGATAGACAGATTTATAAGATATGTAAGTGGATAAATAAACAATTATTTATCTACTTACATACGTACTTTTATAATGACATAGTAAAACTATTCACAGCACCTCGAAGGGGGAAATAGTATTGAATAGAGCACACAGTGTAGTAGGGGAGCCCGCGATGCGAAATGTGTAGTAACTCCAGCGTTATTGGGACCCATTGCACTTTGTCGATTAAATAGTGGAGAGTAAAAAAGGTCATGTAACGTTTTTCTTTTTAGCGGTGCGTTAAGTGTCTAGAAGCTAAAATAGCAATTTCAGTCACTTGATCATAGCCGAACTCATCAGATATTAATAATAGGTATATATGCCTAATGTGTCTCCGATGACAGGCTTATGTCAATCAGACAGATTGCTGTAATAGACAGTTTACACATATGACTTGGTTTTTGAAAGTTTCTGAACCTCCTACTCCCGTACGTCTTGTTCAAATCATCAGAAAATTCAAACATGGACTTATTGACATACAATAAGTCCGCCGTACTTCAATCTGACACTCTCGAGTATATTTTCAAGCTAAAAAAAAATAGACAGACAACCCTACATGCGCGTCTCTATGTAGAGATTTGATACATAATGGAAGTGTTCAACAATGGTACAGGGTATCTCCCATATCTTAATCTGACGCGCCTGAGTTAGTCCAAAAATCCCCTCTTGGGCTCCCCTACTACAGTTTTTGGATTGTTGCCCATTTGTGAGTACGATTTTTATGGGATAAAATTACGTCAAATGTTTTTTCCTGACGGCAAAAGGCAACCGTACCTATATAGGATCCTTAAAAATAGTTGCTCAAATTTTTAGGCAGTGTTATGTATCTACTGTTGTAAAAAAAAATATTTCTGTAAATTAGAAATATAAAATATAAACATAAACACTCCAATACATTGTATGAATTGTAATATCGCAAAAAATGAATTGCCAAATGTTTCCGACATCGTGTTGAAATTGGTAGTCCCAAGAGAGACTAACTGCGGCGCTAATTGAAAATTTAACGATATATGTAATTTGCCATCCAATTATCTCTACGAATTTACAACTGACTGAGGGTAAATTCGTTTTTGAATTTATTTTTATGTGTAAATAACGTTTCAATCTAGGGAAAATAGTTTTATGTTAATTTAACAGTGGTAATTATTTTCGTATAATTTTATAGCAATTATAAAAATTGCATTGTAATTCCTTTTCCATGGGATGGGATGAAAGGAAGATAAATATATACAACATATTTTATAGATGGCTTACTAAGATACTAATAGTTTACTATTAGTATCTTATAAAAAATGTGATAAATGAAGAACCGCTCGACTGATTTTATGAAAACTTCACAAAAACTGTCTACTAAATAGTCGGAGTAAAGCCAAAACATTTGGTTTGGATAGGTGAGCCCGTTCTTGAGTTATAGAACGAAAAGTGGCATGGATTCATTTATATAGAGATAAGAAATTTGAAGCTTATGTCCATATCCCTGACGAGGTTGGCAGAGGTAGAACAGCTGAAACCTGCTTAAGTCTCGCAATGTGATAGATTGTAAACCCGTATAATACTAAAATATAGTCCGGTGAAGTTGTAAAAACCTCGCGGTTAGCAGAGTCGCCAGTCGCACTTATCCAATCCTAGGTATTTCTTTTTTATTGAAATATTAAAAAACACATTTTAAGATGCTCGAACGGGAATCGAATCCGAGACCTCATGTAGTTAACGCTAACACTGGACCGCTAGACTACCGAGGTGAGTACTCTCTGAATAAAAAAGTAATGAACTCACAACAAGAGGAACTAAAAGGACTTATTTAATAAGTGTAATATTAAAAAATAGCTCTATTAGTAAAAAGCAATATCAACAAATTTATTTCCTGTTGATTACAATTATTGGACAGTTTAATTACTGGACTCAGTTAAAACTCATCCAGTCGGTTAATGTAAATGATAACGTTCTCATAGCAATAAACATGTAAAGCGCTTTTTGAATAACTAGCTGTCCCGGTGAACTTTATAACGCGCGCTTTTGTGAAGACATGAAAATGCCTTCACAAAAGCGTATTTTGAATTGAATATTTGTAATAGGTATATAGTGGTATAACTCAGCTCTAGTTTTTTTAAATAAATACCTACAGCCGAGCGATGCGTTAACACGCGATAGGGCTACCGACCTTTATTGTTATAACTATATCTGCTTATATTAATTTTGTGATCGTAAATATATTGTATTTTTTTAATATGATGTTTTTTTATTACAAAATTCCATAAAAATCTATCCTTAGCAACTGAAATAATGCTCAAATAACAGCATAATGTAGTCTGTAATTGTTCTTTGTCATGCTAAGTAAATACTTTGATGTAGGTATTAAACCAAAATAATGTTCACCAATCGCATGCTTGCCTATTGATTACCAAATAAAAAAAACTGTATTACATTGACCGTTATTAAAAGGTGTGCAACCGCGAATAATGTGTACTACGTATGAACCAAATGTATACCAGACTCGAGACGCGTATGTATAAACGCGTTTTCGCCCAATTGTATGAAGATATTATATAGTATTGCATTACCGTGGTGAAGGCTATCGGATTGTTTAAGGTTTTTAATACAGAGAAACCATTCAAACATTTGAAAATTTGAAACAAAACTTTATGTATATCGGGCCAGGGGGACAAATCTCGCCAAACTAGTAACAAATACAACAAAAGTATAATAATGACTTGAAAAGTGATCGGTTTTTACCAAGTATCGACAATGAAATCTAGAAGATAAAAAAAATACTGCTAAGGACTAGATCTTTCTCTATAGAGGTATTTCGTAAACAATAAAACTTGAACGTCTCAAAGCACAGTGAAAGCACCTTCCAGCTCTCTTTTTTAAAAGCATTGTTCACTTCCTTCTCTTTTATTTTTTTAAGGTTTGTCTGAATGAGTGAATAAACTTTATTATGCACCAAAATTTACAAAATAATACACACTCTTTCACTTATAATACTTAACTCAGGTGCACAAAGATGGTCTTATCGGTTCATATCGATCTCTGCCAGAAAGAACCTTAGGGTGAAGGAAACTATTTATGTAATTTGAAAAACTAAGGTAGGGCTTCATAAAACAAAACTTATGCTAATCTAATAAATGTATTGTTTTATTTTATATAATACATACATTTCATATAAAACAAAGTACAAATAATATGCACTAAATTAAAAAAATACATATTATACATATACCATATGTATATTACCAATAAAGTAATAACAAACAAATATATTTTTTAAAAATTAAAAAAGAAGGAAGTGTTTGTGTAGATGTATAAGTTACTATTACACAAGCGCTATATTAAAAATAAAAAAATCAACTACGCAAAATTTAAACCTTTCTGATTTCGTTTCTAAAAAATAACTAAAAAATATCTTTTAATTACTTTAGAAATTAAATCACACAAACGCCGCGCAAGATTGTAATGACAATTTGAATACTACTTACTAAAATTATTAAGACATACCAAACCATTTCTTAACCTCATATATCTCTTATGTAAACGTGGTTTGATATCCTGACTGTGTAATTTATAAGATAGCAATGCACCAGTAACATTTATAGTATCTACAAGCAACGGTCAGAAAGGCAAATTGCTTGTTTGCTATCTCACAACATACTGGAACTGAAATAAAAAGGATCTTCATAAATATTTCTAAATCAACGCACGGAACTAAACCTAGATTGAAATCGGGTGAAAAGAAGGTTAAATAGGTATTGACCTACTAGGTACTACTACTAGGTACTACTACTAGGTACTAATACATAGAAATACTTAAATAGTCACCAATATAAAGTTAATTAACATCCAGATCGAGAAATACAGACATCTATGTTCTGTATGTATCACAGAAATGCCTGGCTCCGTCGAGAATCAAACACGGGAATCACGGTTATTCGGTGCAATTAGGCGTGTACGCTAGATCATCAGAGAAGTAAACTACCAAATTAAATTATAAACAAAGCTTACAAAATCTTTTAGACAAGCAAAAAATTACAGACTTTGAATATAAACAAAACATTGAAAAGTTAGTATCTGAGAGACAATAATTTTTCAAATCAAGTTGTAAAAAGTGTTGGAAATTATGTTTGTTGTAGTTAACAACAAATAAAACACTTAAAAAGAGGACTATCCTAATTATTTTAGGTTTAATGAAAACACTACACTGGATACACTACACTAGGTGGTAGACTTTCGCAGCGACTCGTCCGGACTGGTACTTACCTTACCAATTCCTGCCATAATAACGTCCAATGCTTGTCGTTGACGTGTTCCGGTTCGGAGGGTAAGTTAGCCGGTAAACTTACTTTTGCTCGAGCCCTGACATCTCGGCTTAGGTTGGCAACGCACCATTACCACATTTGGTGTCTCTAGGCAGCGTGAATTTCTTACCATCAGGATTTCCGTCTGCTTCCATTATCATAAAAAAATGAGCTGATATTTTTTCTGTTTTACCAAAATTTATACAAAAACTGAAAGCAAGCAAATGCAATTATCTTATGTAATATCCTATGATGCATTAGTTTTCACAGAATTAGCGACAAATAAGGGTGTAGGGAGCGCAGATGTTTTGCTGCAGGGGAGGGATTATATCAGCTTTCGTTGACAGAACTATTCCAATTTCCATCTGCGTTCTGTGGAGCACTCACAAATTACTGGATTATTAGTTTTTTAATCACTATTGCACGGTTACCTTATTTGCAGTTTTAAGCAGCTTCGCCTGCGTAACTTGGCTTCTACTGCATCGATTTTGATGAAACAAAGCCTTTTTCACTCAAGGATAATGTAGCATTCTAAAGGTGAAAGAATTTTTGAAATCGGTCCAGTAGTTTCGGTGCCTATTTATTTCAAACAAACAAACAAAAAATCAAACCTTTCTTTTTTATATTATTAGTATATAAAACGAGACATTTTGCTTACGAATGGTAGTTTTTTGAACGTATTGTATAACATCTAGCTACGGTCGATCGTTATCGACTGTAAACTCGAAACATTTTGTGTAACTAAGAGCAACGATTCGTCGCTTTTAGACAAACTGGCAATGGTTATACTAACGGATTACGGTTCGTTGATTAAAGGAACTGAGCTTAACCGAGAACTAAAACGCGGAGAAAGTTCTTAATTAGACGTGTAGGGGCATACAGTTTGCCTTCGGACCATGAAGCTATTATATCATTATATTACTCCTAATAAAGACCAGATGTAATTTCCAAATACTGCTGACTTTAATGTACTGACTGACCTCTCTTTCGTTTTGACTTTTTCTATTGAATTGACATCACAAGACTCTCAGAAAGAAATCATTACTTTTTTAACATTACTGTCATTCGATTAAAAAAGTAAGAAGACTAGGCGAGATAAATACTGTTACATACTAGTAAACTTAGAATTTAATATTTCAGCCTTAGATTGAAAACGAACTATCAAAATCTTTTATTTGTCTTATAATTTAAAAAAAATGGGTTGCACTCCGGGAGTGCCGACAGAAGTGAAAACTTGAATATTAATTGGAACGGTTAGGGAAATCTGTGGTGTAACGCTCGCTGACCGCATTCGTAACAGTGAAATCCGAGAAAGAGTGGGATTGAAAGAAAGTGTTGGTGTTAAAATGCGAAAGGGCATGCTCCGCTGGTTCGGTCATGTGGAAAGAATGACAGATGAAAGATTGACAAAGCAGATATACAATGCGAATGCGATGGATGTAGGTACCCGGGGAGACCAAGGCTGACATTTCACGATCAGATCAATCGGATATTATCCGAGGGTGGTGTCAAGAGTCTCCGAAACCGGCGTGTTTGTATGAAAAGGGTTATGAATGTGAAGGAAGCAAGACAGGTTTGTCAGGATCGTGAGGTCTGGCACTCGATACTCTCTGCCTACCCCGTAAGGGACTTGACGTGAAGATATGTATGTATGTATGTACGGTTAGGGAATAATTTTGCACGAATTGCTTTGATTATCATTATGAAAGTACTATCATTTATGTGGTAGAATACAATATTCATTTATTGGGCTATCGTACACAAGCATGACAACACGTACATTCGTGCAAGCGCCCTGCGCCGTCTTACGAATTTTCGATCAGGTAAAATGTTGAGAAAAGATTATCAATAAAAAATACTCAGATACTCCACGCTCAGATACTCAGAAATCTGAATAGAAGTTGTAATAACCAAAAGAAAATCAAAAAAGAATAACGGACATCATACGGATAGGGGCTTAAAATTAAAAAAGGAGGCATTTGACGTCGTACACTGAAGGGCTTTTCGACAATTGACATGAAATAACCAATCAATCATCCTACTATCAAAATTTGATGTCGACGTAAAGTGGATGAGAAAATGATGGATGCACTTTTTAAACCATGAACCCACGGATACAGTAATAACAAAGTTAGTACAGTTAAACTAGTTCGGTTTAATTTGAATTCAGTTTTAATTATTATACTGCGCTCGGAGATTCATAACACAAAGCCAATTGCATTTGGAGCAACTTGAAGTTTGGAAATTCCAAGCAAATCGACAGTTATTTTGATTATATTTGTATTTTGGATTTGTAATAAGTTTTTATTAGGTTAGGGTTAGCTATCGTAGAAATGTAAGTTTGTAAATTCACGTCTACAGCTTTATGGCATTCCAGTCTTAAATTGGCAACCCTCTTGTGACATCTTAGGGCGAGTCCCCATAAGCACGTTGCGTCGTCGCTGTGCTGTCGCTTTCCATATATCTAATCCACCAGGTCCATTGCAACCTTAGTGCGTTGCATTGCGTTGCATCTCGTCATGCAACGAAACATATTATGGATTGTATACATATTATAACATAAATGGAAAGCGACGCATTGACGACACAACGCGCTAACGGGGCCTCGTGCTTTCGTTGCAACGACATGATGCAACGCAGCGCAATGCACTAATAGGGCCTCACCTTTAGTGAAGCACGTGTATTTATTACCAAAAGAAGATTCATCTGCTTGTTAAACTCCTCTATCATAACTGAAGGACATTACTTAGCTAAGTAATCTATGTACTTACTTTAAATTGTAAAGAAATAGAAGGTTTTACAGATAGCAAACTTAATATTTATTACTACCTTTCACTAGTCGACAAAGTCGCATTACTAATACTTACTTGCAGATTTGTTTGTGAAAATAATGATAATGTATTGTAAAATATCTTATAAACTCAGAAAAAGACGTGTGACTAAACATTTTTTTTTATTATGATAAAATTAAAAATTATACTGCGTATAAACTGTTTAAGAATGATTATTTCAGATGCTATTAAAAAATATATATATACATTTAAATGCGTGTGCAGTCAAAATGTATTTTTAAAAAAACGACAATAAATTTTAATACAAAGCACGTCTTTTCTAATTTCTCTGTAATAATTTAACCGTCTCGTTAGTCGAGTGGCTAGCGTACTCGCCTAATTACATCGACCAACCGCGAGGCTCGGGTTCGATTCCCGACGGGGGCAGGCATTTGTGTGATAAACATTTAGATGACTGCATTTCCGGGTCTGGGTGTTTATTAAATTTATTCTGGCATCTATTTAAGTATTTCTATGTACTAGTATCGTTGACTAACACCCATAACACAAGCATATGATTTGCTTACTTTGGGGTTAGATTCAATTTGTGTGATTTGTCCAGGGATATTTATTTAATTACAATCAATTTCAAATTGCAACATGTCGTGGGATTAATTGTATAAGATAAATAATTATAATTTTGAATTTTAATCGACTTCTAAAAGGAAGAAGATTATTTTTTTTTTCAAGTCTAGTTTTTTTATTGACTGAATCTACAATATAAAAATGAATTGCTAATTGGTAAGCGCACAACTTTCGAACGACTGAACCGATTTGGCTAACTCTTTTTTTGTTGTATTAGCTATTGTCAGAAGAAGGTTCTTATGAAGAGAAAAACCGAAAAAATTACAGGAAAAATGGGGAAAACAATACTTATTTTTGTAACTGAAAGGGTAGAACGAAGTTTACAGGGACAGCTAGTTAATTATAAAAATGAACATTGTCATTTTGACTACGTTGACTTTGACATATGACAACCGCATTTTTTATAAAAATAAACGTAATCTGTACGTAGCCACACGTAACTGAGTAGCCAAGAACGAGGAAATAATGGTCGGATTAGCAGTTAAATTTCACCTTAACAAAATCTCCGGTCATTAGGCCGGTGACTTGCAACGTGAACTACGTTGACGACCTCGTATTACGTTAATGGATCTGCCAAGATGTAAGCGATTCGTTTCACAACGTTTACGTTTTTCTATTACATTACTTTTTTTAACAAACGATCTTGTGTTCGTTCGAATTAGGGATTTAATTCCGGGTATGTGAAGACCCCATTAATATATCAGAAGCTTCGTTTAGTTTAATATAAACAAGAATCATGAAAGCGTTTAGCGCGTAACAACACATCTTTTTACATTCCAACATAGAATTTTATTTAGGTGTATAAATAAATATATACATACATATATATAAAAATACTAGCTGACCCGGCAGACGTTGTTAAACTATTTTTTTAATTTAATTTTAGTAAAAAAATTGGGTTGAGTCACGTTTATCGCTTAGGGGTATGAAAAATAGATAGTAGCCGATGATTCTCAAACCTACTGAATATGCATATAAAATTTGGTGAAAATCAGTGAAGCCGTTTCGGAGGAGTACGTGTAACTAATATTGTGACACGGGAATTTTATAAAAATGAGCAGACTTACAAAAAAATGCATTAAACTTCGGTTCATTACAACATTCGGTTGATTAAAATAATGCTCCAAATAATGTCTTAAAATTTTTAATAATTTTAGTAAAAATTATACTTAAATTATGAATAATTGTCATAGTTAATACATTTTATAGTTAGGTTTACAATTAATTAATTAAATAGTAAAACTTTAGTAATAAAATCTATTTAATAAATAATAATCATAAAATTAAAAAAATTCAATAGTAAAACCTATTTGTAATGAAGCTAAGAATTATCTTGATTACTTCAGCTCACACGTCAAATTCATAACACCTGTCTTTTTCCGGCAGGGTTTAAAATGGAACGAAATCTGTAATTTTTTTTAGAATTTTTATTTTTTTTTAATTTTTAACAGACAACCTTTTTATGATATGCAAGCCTATTTAGTCTACTTATTATTTTAAACAATTTTATTTTAAAGTTGAAATAAGACACTTAGTCTTTACGCCCATATCCCCGAAGAGGTAGGTAGAGGCACACCAGGGCACCCACGACTAGCCGAATGGCTATGTGATACATAGCGATCCTATCGCCAACTGTGCACATATCCAATACCGGCCAACATTATTTTTATTAGAAAATTTAAAATACACATTTTTTTGTTGCCCAACCCGAGGATTGAACCCGGGATATCAAGCAGTTAAGTCTAACGCCAGACACTAGACCACAGAGGCGATCGAAATATAAGTGATATGACTAAATTGTTTCTAATTTTATTTTGTTCCAAGTTCTCATAATAATTGTCAATCTGTGATTATATAGCGGGAAGTTTAAATAAAGTTGGTCGGTTCGGAACAATTACGGCTGTCTCCGGAACGACGAACAACGGTGGAAACTTATAACTTATTTTTGGCTTCCTTCAAACTAGGCTGCTCACCGAAATGAATAAGTTAAGATTGTTGAATTATAAATATATTCTATTAGTAAATTAAAGAAATTGAAAATACAAAAAACGGCTAGTTGCACTCCGGGAGTGCCGGCAGAAGTGAAAACTTGAATATTAACGTTGTGCATTTTTGATATTTTGGAATAGTTAGGGAATAATATTGCACGAATTGCTTCAATCATCAGTATGAAAGTATTATCATTTATGTGGTAGAATATAATATTCGTTTATTACGCTATCGTATACAAACATGACAACACGAGTTGCGCAAGCGCCTGCGCCGTCTTATTCGCGCAAACGCCCTGCGCCGTTTTACGAACTTTCGATCTGACGATCTGACGCCAGTTTAGAAGTTTTTACTCATTCCAAAAAAAGTGCGCAACGCCGCTTAAGAAGTTTTCACTTCAAAAATATTTGTAAAATATCTTAAGTAATTTTAAGTTATCGTTAACTATCATAATAAAATTTATTCTACTTTAAAACAATTAAAATGTACTGAAACTGCCAAAAATATACTCCAATTATTTCACTACCACGTCGTGATTCGATTTTTTTTAAAGATAGATAATAATTTTGAGATGATCCCATACATATATTATCAAACTCTCTCTTGTGGCTAATCCTATTAATATTATAAATGCGAAAGTTTGTAAGTATGGATGTATGGATGTTTGTTACTCTTTCACGCTCGAATGGCTGAACGGATTTGTCTGAAATTTGGAAGACAGATAGATTGTGACCTGGATTAACATATAGGCTATTTTTAATCCCGATCGCACACCAGGATTCTGTGAAAACGCGAGCGAAGCCGCAGGTAGCAGCTAGTAAGTGATAATTAATAATCATTTTAATGATGTCAACGTAAATGAAAATTTTTGTATTACTAGCTGAACCGAGACGTTGTCCTGTCAGATTTTTTCACATGCTCTTTCTCGTAGCTATAACTTACATAACAAAAAAAGAATTACCAAAATTGGTCCATCTGTTCAGGCGTCATGCGATGACGAAGGTAATTGGGGATTCATTCTTTTATATCGGGTTATGATAAAATCAAAAGAAAGTTTTAAAAGAACCATAAAAATCGGTTTGCAAAATATACAAAAAAAAAAAACAAGAAAAGGTACAGCCGATGTCGTAATCGAGGAAGTATTTATGGTAGGTTAGAAAGTGCACGAGTTCTAGTCGGACTTGTATAGACTGGCAGAGTTCAGAGAAGAGCTGCATACCGTCAACGAACCCAGTTAAGACATAGGCTACTTAAAAAAAAATACAATCATCCAAAATAAAAAAAAGCTTCAATGATTAATTAATGACTGAATCAATTAATTAAAACACTTTATTGTCGACCAAAAACTTATATATTGGGGCACTGTTTCTCTTTTTATACAATATTTAACTAAAGATACACAAAGGTGGACTCTGCTAGGCAACCTTAGTGTAAAGTAAAAAAAAATGTATTTCAAAATAGGGTAGGGGCTTCATAGATTAAATATATCTAATATCATAATGCAAACGTAGTAGTACCAAATAAAAATATACATAAATAAGGCGAGCATAAGTTTAGAGTCACTAACACCGTGACATCCTACTAGGTGGTAGAGTTTTGCAGCAACTCGCAGCAATTGGTACCACCGCCTTATCTATTCCAGTTGCCATAATGTCAGTGCTTGCCGTTGACGTATTTCGGTTTGGAGGGTAAGGTAGGCGGGAAATTTACTTTTGCTCGAGACCTACCATCTCGACCTCAGGTTGGCAACGCACCATTACCACTTTTGGTGTCTCTAGGCGGCGTGAATTTCTTACCATCAGGAAATCCGTCTGCTTGTTTGCCTTCCAATATCATAAAAAAAATAGAGTAGACTTTGCTTTAAGAGGTAAAAATAAAGTGAACAAAATAGTCCCGTCAGCGTTCCCGGCGGCGAAGGCGACGGTGCAAAATGGAGAAATAAGATCTAGAAATACTTTAGGAATAACTCAGGCCATTGTTAAAATTTCTTTAGCATATTCATTACCAAAGTGTAAAAGTTTTCATCATATTAAACTTTTATGAGGTATTACTCGCCTAGGATTTTTAACCTCCTATATAAGGTTGGGTCATACATTCTGTTGGTAATTTAAATGTGTTATTTTTACTAACACTGTAACCTCTTTAGCAGATGATTGTTAAATATTATGCCATGACGTGGTAGAATATATTAATACCAAAAAAAATTCCCCCGTGTTGGTCTGGGCTCCTTTGCAGAATAGACCATCTGCCTTCCTGCCAGGCAGCTCGTAAAAGGCGAGCATAGGCTTACCGTCACTAACACCGTGACATCTGACTAGGTGGTAGAGTTTCGCAGCGATGCACCCGGATTGGTACCACCACTTTACCTATTTCTGCCGCCATAACGTCATGACGTGTTCCGGTTTGGAAGGTAAGGTAGCCGGTAAACTTACTTTTGCTCGAGGCCTAACATCCCGACCCCAGGTTGGCAACGCACTATTACCACCTTTGGTGTCTCTAGGCGCCGTGAATTTCCTGCCAACAGGAAATCCGTCTGCTTGTTTGCCTTCCAATATCATAAAAAAAAGCTTTGACACTCATAGGTATTCGAGCATTTACGTAGTTTTACTTTCTTTTTACAAGTAACATTTAATACACCGATTACATAAAAAACCGAAAAAAAAAACACTAAAATAATTGCAATTTGCTAAAGGTTAGCCAAAATATGGAAAGTCAAATCTTTTGGAAAAAAAGAAGTAGTATCTGAAGATATTCCGCAATTGGCCAAACATCCCTGTAAAAGGACAACGACACTCCTGTAACATCTATGGTGTCTATAGACCAAGGTGGTCTCTTACCATCAGTAGAGCCGTGTACTTGATTTCTTTGTTTTTTAAATATTTATGAAAATTCATCCAAAAAAAAGTATCTTCACGTCTATATCCCCGGAATTGTAGGCAGAGGCACAACCAGGGCACACAACGACTAGCGGAAAACACTAAGTCCCACATTGTGATAGGTGGTAAACCTATCACAAACCGGGCACAAATCCAATCCGAGCAACGTTATTTTTTACCAGAAAATTGGAAAAATTTGATGAAGAAGTCAAGTCCAACACTTGGATCGCTAGATCACAGAGGTAATATTT
>NJDC01006353.1:129436-140112 GCA_002245475.1 Calephelis virginiensis
TGCTTGTTTGCCTTCCAATATCATAAAAAAAAAGCTTTGACACTCATATTCGAGCATTTACGTATTTTTACTTTCTTTTTAATACTTTAATACACCGATTACATAAAAAACCGAAAAAAAAACACTAAAATAATTGCAATTTGCTAAAGGTTAGCCAAAATATGGAAAGTCAAATCTTTTGGAAAAAAAGAAGTAGTATCTTCATGCCCATATCCCCGGAAATGTAGGCAGAGGCACAACCAGGGCACTCAACGACTAGCTGAAGACACTAAGTCCCACAATGTGGTAAACATATCGCAAACCGGGCACAAATCCAATCCGAGCAACTTTATTTTTTACGAGAAAATTGGAAAAATTGGATGAAGAAGTCAAGTCCAACACTTGGATCGCTAGACCACAGAGGCAATATTTTGAAAAAAATATCATATATATCGAAACATGGAAGAATTATTGCGTTTACAAATTATGAGTAAGCATTTAAATAGAACCTGCATGTCATTGAATTTACTAGTACTGCGCCTATAAGTGCTTTTGTACACAGGTAGGCATAGAGATGGGGACGGGTGTGTGCAAAAGCGATAAAACGTAACGCAACGTAACGTGAAGGGTACACAGTGGGTAAATATCTATCCAGACAGGATAGTCCACACAATGTCGATATTGTGTAGGGTTGTCAAAAATATTAAACGAACTAAATAAAAATTATGACTGCATCGAGTTAGCGAAGCTTAATTTAAGCTCTTGGTACACAACTCTTTTGTTACGTATACACATACATACAAATATATCTTCACGCCAAGTCTCGTACTTGGTAGGTAGAGAGTATCGACTGCCAAACCTCATGATCCTGGCAGACATGCCTGGCTTCCTCTACATTCATTACTCTTTTCATACAAACACGCCGAATTCGAAGACTCTTGACACTACCTTCGAATAACACCCGACCGATTTGATCGTGAAATGTCAACCTTGGTCCCCCCGGGTACCTACATCCATCCACATTCGCATTGAATGTCTGCTTTGTTGAATTATCAATCTTTCCTTAGCTATTCTTTCTACACAGCCGAACCAGGGGAGCATGCCCTTTCTCATTCTAACACCAACACTTTCTTTCAATCCCACTCTTTCTCAGATCTCACTGTTACGAATGCGGTCGGCAAGAGTAACACCACACACAGATTTTCCGTAGGGCTCTTATTTCATTTCATCATTGATATCTCTTTTGTTGACTTTTATATTGTAAAAGAAGGTTGGTTATGCATAACCTAGTAATATAGCAGTATTTATATGTTAACAAGTATTTTAGTACAAAAACCAACAATGGGCGATTGAAACACAATCATTTGTTATTTGTCAATGTTAAATGCTAAATGTCAATAAAACAAATAATGGAATAAATCGTATGTTTTGCTTCATGTTGCAAATATTTACATATTAAGTTTAATACTTAATGTTGCTATCTTTCAGCAATTTAAAATTAAAGAATAATACCATGTTGAAACTATGACATACATTGGAAAAAATAATTTTGTGTGATTGTTCAAATGAAGTTATAACGATTTAGATTTGATTAGCTAACATAGGAATGAGATCAATTTTCTAATATCACCTTGCTTACAAAAAAAATAACTAATAAAACAATGTTTCCTCTCATTCTTTAAGGGCCCGGTTTGCGATAGTTTTGCCACATGTTAAAATGTGATACTAATTAGTATACTCGGCTAATTGTGATTAATTACCTTTGCCTAATTTTCCGGGGATGCAATACCATATTTTACCAAAAAATAAGAAAAAATATATAACCAGTAACGTTAAAAGTATTAAAATTAAAACATCCAAACCAGATTATAAAACAAATCAAATTACTTTAAATATGAAAAAAACTGCATGACTATAAGTTGGCAGCCCTAGTGTCGCGTCTGTCCGGAAAAATGACCCCCTCATGAAATTTAATGTGAAAATGTCTTGAAACGACGCCAAAACCACGCCTGAATTATTTATGTGGCACTATTTTAATGGCATACTCGTCCGTTTATTACGGTAAAAGTGTTTCTTAATTTCGTATGCTAAGTCGGTGTTTCCATCTACTGTCGACTATTGTCGTATGTGAAGTACGAGGTTTATTACAAGTAGGTTTGTGAACATTTTGTGAATTTTATTCATCTTTATAAATTATTTTGTTTGTTACTGTTTATATACCAACTATAAAAAAGGTTCTATTTATGAACTAATTTGAGCTTGCTATAGTTTCAGTTTTTTTTTTGTTAATAATTTGTCCCTCACTTGGCTAAGACTTTAGACCATACTGCCTCTCCTTCCAAGTAAGGTATATATTTCATTAGTTTCTTTCATAATAGTCATAAGTTGTTATAAAATGTCTTATCAGGGTCTTGGGTAAAGTGGTGGCTTCTTTACACAAGCTCATCTAGCGAGATTTGGCAGCAACAAATAAATAAACGATATACTAATTTGCTCACAAATACTTGTGGACTATACCTAATTGAAAAAAAGTGTACAAAATCTACCAAAATTTAATGATTATACGCAATATAATATATTATACACAAAATTCAATAATCATGAAAAAACTGCAACCACCTTTTCTCCCTATTGCCAAAACTTTCTTTTGTCGTTCAATTATAATGTCGAGTATGAAATTTATGTCAGTTGGATGGTTTGGTTTTACATTTTCATACCAGATTATTTTATATATACGTAAAACATATAATGAATTTGTAATAAATAATTCAATCTAATCTGAAAATAAAATTTAATCCATACTACACAAAGTGCCAATTACAAATTATATAATTATTATTGAACACATAAATTCAAAACGACTTTAATATGAAATATGATCTCTGCTCACTAGAAATTCGCAAGATAGTAAAGGTGTGGGTGTGAGCCTTAAGTATAAGGCTAAAGTCACATAAGTAGAAAAAAACATTAACCGTATTAAAGTCTTGTAAAATAAATTTGATTATTTAATATTACATTATTTTTTTCTTGTATTGGTCCGTTTCCCTTATGTAACCATATGCCTTCTTGTTACGCAGCTCGTAGAGGCGAGTAAAAATTAAATGAGTGATTACCAACCATGTAGATCAATACTGATAAAGTGCCGAGCTGCAACTTGTTTGAGTAGATATAAACCACATTTATTCCTGCCGTGACAGTGTCATATTTCAGACCGTAGGGTAGGGTAGCCGGTGGAATTTCATAATTAGAGTAGCACTACTACTACGACGCGAGCACCTCAGAACGGCCGTGTATTGGTTCGCTACCTCATAACATATAAAAAAAAAATTATCTTTACAATCAATAAAAATCTTAAAACTAAAAACAAAGCATAATAATTATAACACGTTCAATTTATGAAACTATGTGTCATTTGAATTGAATGTTTATAAGTTGACCATAATTTTAATGAGTTTAGCAGCGACTCGCCCGGATTGGTACCACCGCCTTACTTATTCCTGCCGCCATAACGTCATGACGTGTTCTGGTTCGGAGGGTAAGGTAGCCGGTAAATTTGCTTTTGCTCGAGGCCTAACACCCCGGCCTCAGGTTGGCAACGCACCATTACCACCTTTGGTGTCTCTAGGCAGCGTGAATTTCTTACCATCAGGAAATCCGTCTGCTTGTTTGCCTTCCAATACCATAAAAATAATAATAATAATAATACATGTGTATTTAAACTGAAGATGAAGCCCTAGTTTTTACGTTTTAAAAGCATTATAATAAGATTAATTAAATATATAATGTGTGACCGAAAATTAAAAGAAATTGTTATCTCTGACAATTCATCAAAAACACTTATCATAAAACGATTAATTTAAATAGTATTGCTTTTTATCAGTTGTTTATCTCTTCTTCTCTCGTTTTTGAGTTTGAAGTCCACAAACACGGATGAGAACTAGTTAAACTAAAATAAATATAACATTTAAATGTTACATGTATTTACGTATGTATGAAAAAAGAGCGACCCAATATAAGCTGTCAAAGTTGTGAAACATTTTTTTTTTACAAATTATAGTTTGTTTAGAACATCAGTTGATGTTAAATAATACTCAAAGAAATCAATTAAGAGCTTAATTATACTGATCTATGAAAAATGGTTTAAATTCGTCTGAACCGTAAATTTAAACTGAATAAAATAAATGTTCCTTCATGGTTACCTTTGTTGGAAGGCGTGTTGAAAATCATCTAGAAAGTTTTTAAATTACACCAAAGCACTTAAAGCGCTTTACGTCCCAAATATGCCCAATCGTCCTAACGAATATCTAGAAATAGACCGTTTTTTTAAATGGCTAATATGTTGCTAACCTCGCGGTTTTTGTAACTTCACCGGACTGTTTTAGACACTTGAGTACGGATAATTGAAAATAACTTTTTATTTGTACTAATAGTTCACATTTATTTTAGTTTGGCAACCGAAACACGATAATATAAATTTGGTTGGATAAAAAAAAAAAAAACTTTCACAAAAAAGAAATAGTTTTAGAAGTTCCCTTTTCTAGAAAGAATTAGTGTACATTCGTTTCTATGTATTATATTATATTTACAGCAAAAATGAGGGTAATTTAAAAAAAAAACCTTTAATTCAATACGAGCAATTGTTTTTTTGAAACTGAAAACCTATTTTTTGAAAAAACAAATTTAGTTAGTTTTGGATATTCGTGAGGACGATTAGGCATATTTTGAGTGCCTTAAACTTTAATTATTTGTACAGTCGCAGTCTGCATAAACTCATGTAGTCATAGCCTAATGCGTAGGCAATTTCGCAAGAAAGATTCGAATATTTCAATCGCCCACGCGTCTAGATGCGCATGATCGTAATACATAAACCAATCGGCAGCTTGCTGTGCTTGGTGAGGCAATAAAATCAGCCTCGATATTATCATTTCATATGAATTTCATTTCTGACACTTTCTTGGCACCTCGCTATTAAATATGTTCTACTTTTATTAGTTTCTCCTGTTAGAAATACTCAGGATATTAAGTTTTTGGAAATTTTATCTGATGCGTAGGAAATGTCAAAGATTGTAAAATTTTATACAGTTTGGGGAAAATATTGTTGGAGTGTTGCCAGATTTTTTTATACCACAACTTGATTTATGAACAGCCAGTAACTTGTTTTTTATAAGCTAAATTTTTCTGTACTATTTGTAATAAAACCTCTTTTCTGTCGGGTATTAAAAACGGTCAGATAAAATAACTTAACATACTGTATGTTAAGTTATTACCTATACTGAGGGTTGCAATGTCTGTTATTTATTATTTTATGAGTTAAGACAACGAACAAACACACGTCTCTTTTTGGTAATAGATAAAAGTGATATGTACGCCATTAATGCTATATTTGCTTCACTGTACATTGGCCGAGGTAAAAAACTAATCAAATAGGACATATTAAAGAAAAAGTATCTTCATACCCATATGCCTAAAGTGGTAGGCAGAGGTACAGCCAAAGACACCAAGTCCCACAAAGTGAATGATGGCAATCTTATCGCCAACTGTGTACTTATCCAATGTCACGCTATGTTGTTTTTATATGAAAATTGGAAAAACACAATTGCTTTTTGTTGAACGACCCGGGGATTGAACCCGAAACTTCGTGGAACCGAGTTTAACACTGGGCCGATAGACCATAGAGGCCAATAATTAGAAGTTTACATAGTTTAATGTTATATCCTCTGTATGGCGAATACTTTTTTCTATCCTTACTTTATCTCCAATAGCTCACAAAAACGTAGCAAACTGAGATTCCGATATTCGACTTGTAAAGGAAAGATTAATGAATCAGTTTCCAGGAACTAAACATTTCACATGGTTTCTATTTATCGCTGATAAAATTTTACATTCTGGGAATAAATTGCTTTGACATCCTATTAATATTATAAATGCGAAAGTTTGTAAGTATGGATGTATGGATGTTTGTTACTCTTTCACGCTCGAATGGATGAACGGATTTGTCTGAAATTTGGAAGACAGATGGATTGTGACCTGGATTAACATATAGGCTATTTTTAATCCCGATCGCACACCGGGTTTCTGTGAAAACGCGGGCGAAGCCGCAGGTAGCAGCTAGTTTGAAATAAAGCAAGTAAACTCGAATATGATCTTTAAGATTAAATTTAAATAAAATTAATTATTTATTTATTCACTTTTCTTACACTTATTATGATAAACAATAAATATCCCTGGACAAATAACACTCATTAATTCTAACCACAAAGTAAGGAAATTACATACATCTGGATGTAAGTCAACGATGTTAATAAACAGAAGCACCAAATAAGGGCCCAGATCCAGAAATACAGGCGTTAAGATGTTCAGTACGCAAATGTTGGCCTCCGTCAAGAATCGAACCCGAGCTTAGCGGTTTGTCGGTAGCGTTAGGTACGCTTATTACCTCTTGAATAAAGAAAAAGACAAAAAAAAATAGCAGTTAAAAAAGTAAAATTACAGTATTGTAAATATTACAATATAATTCGTAATTCTCGTGATTTTTATTAGATAATTTGAGAGAAGTAAAAATTAAAAGAACCAACTTCAATTACTATGAAGTGTGACTAGTACACAAAACTAGTATTTTCCTCTATTTCAAAAGTTGAATGCCGTGAAAATGTGTTATTTCTAAAAAAAATACATTTAACATATAACTTCCTATTTTTCTAGTCGGTTAAAACAACAAACAACGTTTTACTAGGTGGTACCACAGCCTTACCTATTCCGACCGCCGTATTGTCAGTGCTTATCGTTAACATGTTCTTACTTGTGTGTAGACGTGTAAACTTACTTTTGCTCGAGGCTTAACATCCCGGCCTCAGGTTGGCAATGCACCATCTCCATCTTTGGTTTCTCTTGGCAGCGTGAATTTTTCACCATCAAGTCTACTTCCGTATACTTTTTTACCTTATCACAAAAAAAAAGAACGTCTCCCACATATACGAAATCTTGTATTTCTTCGTAATCTATATTAATCCTGTTTGCAATACAATTTCCTACTACCGAATTATTTTAACCAGTTCACAAAATCGTTGCCAACCTTAATATTTCCGGGATTTGAGCGTTAGAAGCGAAGATTGATGAAACATTTGTCAGCAACTAAATATTTTACTTGATTTCGATTTGGTACAGATACAATCTTGAATTCAAAGAACAAAATGAGCTTAGCCTTTCTGAATACATACATACATACATACATATCTTCACGCCAAGTCCCTTACGGGGTAGGCAGAGAGTATTGAGTGCCAGACCTCACGATCCTGACAAACCTGTCTTGCTTCCTTCACATTCATAACCCTTTTCATACAAACACGCCGGTTTCGGAGACTCTTGACACCACCCTCGGATAATATCCGATTGATCTGATCGTGAAATGTCAGCCTTGGTCTCCCCGGGTACCTACATCCATCCACATTCGCATTGTATATCTGCTTTGTCAATCTTTCATCTGTCATTCTTTCCACATGACCGAACCAGCGGAGCATGCCCTATCGCATTTTAACACCAACACTTTCTTTCAATCCCACTCTTTCTCGGATCTCAAAACAAAAGCAAGAAAACTAGAGCTGCAGCCTTCGCTTTTGTTAGTAGTTAGAATGTAATGCTTTGGGACTTGCTGTCATTTTAAACAATTGTAAATTGAGTATTTCGTCCCGAAGACTTGATAAAAAATAAAAATAACTAATTACGTTAAAAAACCTACTTCGAAAATAAACAGTAAAAAATAATAAAGATTTAATATTCATTATATACTACCTATAATTTTATGTGCTATTTATTACTAGGTTTGAAGTTTTAACGTAGTTATTTTAATTTAATACTTTTTAGTTTATTGCTGATATGAATTAATTTAATAAAAATAGACATCGGGTGGAAGTAGATAAAAGTGTTCAAAAAATAAAAACTGATGGGCCGACCTGAATCAAATTTTTATGGGACCAATTCAGAACTATTCCGCATCAAACAAAAAAAAAATACGTAAATCGGTTCAATAACCTCAGAGAAATCGGTGAAAAAGAAGAATATTCATATTTTTAAAGAAAGAAACACTTGTACTGTTTTACTTATCACTTATAATTTATTAGGTACTTTGTAATTAGTAGCCTACCGGTTTCGCTTATACAGCATCATCAGGGCTAAAACTTAAACTACTCAACAATATTATTTTTGATGTGTAACTAATACCTAAAGTAAAAGTAAAAGTAAGTAAAAGTAAAGTACCTAATAAATTATAAGTGATAAGTAAAACAGTACAAGTGTTTCTTTCTTTAAAAATATGAATATTTGGAAGTTTTACCAAGCGCCGACGATGGAAAATATCAAATATATGAAAAAGAAGAAATCATACTTAAAAAATATACGGACCGAATTGAGAACCACCTCAGTTTTTAAGTCGGTTAAAACGTATGCGTTTTAGATGGTATAACATTCTGTTGCTCTTTATATCGATGGGATAAAAGGTTTTTTTTAATGCTAACAAAATAAATTTTATACAATTTATTCATTAGACCGCCTCGTTGGCCGAGTGGCTAGCGTACACGCCTAACTACACTGATCAACCTTGCGGCTCGGGTTCGATTCCCGACGGGGGCAGGTATTTGTGTGATGAACATTATTAGATGTCTGTATTTCCGGGTCTAGGTGTTTATTAAATTTATTCTGGTATCTATATAATTATTTCTATGTATTAGTTGACTAACAACCATAAAACAAGCATATAATTTGCTTACTTTGGGGTTAGATTCAATTCGTGTGAATGGTTGTCCAGGGTTTATTTTATTTATTTATTTTTACTTTTTCTACTAAAATAATTAAAATGGCAAACAACGTTTGCGGGGTCAGATAGTCTATATCTCTACATAGTATAAAACAAAGTCGCTTCATCTGTCCCTATGCGCCTTTGTATGCTAAAATCTTTAAAGTTACGCAACGAATTTTGATGCTGTTTTTTAATAGATAAATTGATTGAAGAGGAAGGTTTATAAGTATATTTTATACCCGTTAGAAGTCGGGGCGGGCCGCTTGTTTGTTAATAAAACTAAATGTTGCTAAAATCGCAGAGAATGGGTAAGCTTTTACAGTGAACAAATAAACTAGTGCTAGTTACATAGATCAGAATTAGCACATTTAGTTGAAGTATTTGCTGTCTTCCAAGAATAAACAGTATAATTATGAATACTGAAGTACCAAAACTTGTTCGCAAAACGTATTTATGAGTATTTAAGCGACACAATGGAATACAATTAGACTCAGTGAATTGTGATATTATTATTTTAACCGACTTTAAAATGGAGGAGGTTACATGTTCGACTCCTATGTTTTTTTCGTATTAATCGATTTCTTCGTCAATTGGTAACTGATTTTAATTTTTTTTTTTATTTGCAAGAGCGTGACTTCCATAATGATTAAATTGTCACCAACTCTGGATCTAATGATCGCATGTCAGGTAAATCGAGGGATACACCTATTCTTTTTTAACTAACTCCAAAAAAGGAGGTGTTAATTTGACTGAAAGTTTTTTGTACGTTTGTCACGCTATTATGTACTCTACCAGTAGTCAACCGATTTTGGGGGTTCTTTTTAGAAACACAGGTCATGATTTCTTGGTGTTAATACATTAGTTTTATAGTGGTTTTTGAGTTATACTTAATAGTAGATCAATGTATCTTCATCATTAATGAGGTCGTCAAGATAAGTGAAAAATTAATGAATTTTTAAGTGTTTATTAAAAACTACTTGGAGGATGTATATGAAACTTATGTGGGACCATTTTAGAAACATTTGCTAGTATTCTAAAATAGAGTTATGAAATGGTGGTACCAAATGAAATCGAACCGTGGACACAAATGAAACCGACTCCAAGGTTTTGCAGTTTAGCAAAAACTAAATAAGAAAGTTGAGTTGGTATTAGACACTGCATCACAGTGTAACATCAACTCAACAACAATACCAGGTTAAGCCTTGGAGTACCTTAGGTCATGTTTATTAATAAGAGGGGTTCATAGTTTTTCGTGGATGGCAGATGTTACTTTCCATTGGTAAACCGCTTCTAGCGAGCGGCTCTTTGTCTTTGCCTCTTTTCAATATAAAAAATGGGTTTGTTTTTGTATAACCTATACATTTTAACAGATGGGAAAAGTGGATCATCACCAACATGATCTAGGAATAAAAAGTAAAATACAAGAAATGCTTAATTATCATGTAAGAGGACTTTGTATTATACAGAAAATTTTCTGAGCAGAGATTGATCGCCGTACCTATTGCTGCGCCATAGTGACAGTGTTTATAAATAAAATAAATATTTCCAGACAAATTACACAAATTGAATATAACCCCAAAGTAAGCAAATTATATGCTTGTGTTATGGGTCAATGATACTAGTACATAGAAATACTTAAATAATACCAGAATAAATTTAACAAACACCCAGACCCGGAAATGCAGACACCTAAATGTTCATCACACAAATGTCTGCCCCCGTCGGGAATCGAACCCGGGTCTCACGGTTGGTCAAAGTAGTTAGGCGTGTACGCTAGCCACTCGACCAACGAGGCCGTCAAAATTTGCTATCGTATTCCAGCCCGTAAAGTAAGAAGCCGGTCGGTTTGCAGTTTAACTCCGACATCATGTTCCTAGTATATCGACAAACCTAGGTCCTGGGTCTA
>NJDC01006353.1:140480-150862 GCA_002245475.1 Calephelis virginiensis
CAAAAGTAAATTTATTCACCAAATATAACGATTAATATACGATTCACGACAGATTTATATTTTCTAGAACTCAGAAGGGCTAGTATGCGAGTCATAGACGTCTAGGGTACATAATTAGTCAAGTGCAAAAGTAGACAAATCAGCCTCGTTAGTCGAAAGATCAGGATTATATGACTGGCATACTAAATGCGAGGGATAGATGTTTTAGATACAAAATAGAAAAAAATGGTCAAGTCTTCTAGAGTTGATAAATTCCGCCTTGTAAATCAATATATCAGGTGTCTATAACTCGCATTCTAGACGCGAGTCATAGACTTCTAAGTTATGACAAGAGTAGAATTAGTCAAGTCTCTAAAGTATAAAAAAATCTCCTAGTTAATCGAGAAATCAAGGATCTATGACTCACAAACTACTGGCGAGTCTATAGACGTCTAAGATACGACAACATTTGTTGCGCCTTCTAGAGTAAACGAATTTCACTTAATTAATCAAGAGATAGGGAGTTTATCTTCTAGTATATCGCATCGAGTATGTAAGAGATGGGGGGTCCAAGATACGGCATGGACAAAATTAGTCAAGTCTTCTAGAGTAGAGGAATTCCACTTCATTAGTCAAGAGATTAGGTTTGTATCTTTTAGTATGCAAGTCGTAGACGTCGAAGGTACGATATGGACAAAAAAATCAAGTCTTTAAAAGCCCTCGACTAACAAGGCGATTGTTAGCCGAGGGATCAGAATGCTCACATTATACAACAATCCTCGTGGTTTGGTTTGAGTTTGATTCCCAATGTAGTCAGGCATTTGTATGACGAAATTATATATAACTGTTTGTTTCGGTCTCGATATAAATATTTCTATGTATAATATCGTTCACTAACATCCACAATACAAATACATAATGTGCTTACTTTGTACTTAGATTAATTTATGCAATTTGTATTAAGATTTTGTATTTTTTTTTGGGTTGGCTGGAAGAAATTTCTTTAGTTAGAGATAAGCTCGCCTTTTGTGCATTTTTAACTTCTCGTATATTTTAGTTTTTGTGTGCAATAAAGTGTTAAATAAATAAAATAAATAAAAAGATTTATTTATTTCAAAATACCGGTAGATGAACAAGAAATACAGATAAACATGTCTGAATACCTGGAACGTCAAAATAAAAAAAAATAACTATTTTATTATAAAGTTTCTAAACCAAATAAAATATTATATGAAGGCTAAAACATATTTAAAGAAGTCAAAAAAAACTATGAGTTTAGAGAAAAGTTTTGATAGAATTATCTACATGCGTATACTAAGCTTGCTGGTTCTATAGTTTATTTAAGAATATACGTTGTATATTATATGTGATTTTGTAGCTCACAAATATTGTAACTTATCGTCATGTTTCATTTCATATACACAAAATAGTATTACATAACATGTGAATAGATAGAAAATGTCTTCTAGGCTTCTAGTGGTGCTAGATTTATTATCCTTTGAACCAATATTTTTCTATGTTATTGAAAGAGAAACAAGTAAATGGATTTCCTGACGGGAAGTGAAACATACATCTCAAACATACCAAAGATGATTATGAAACGTTGTCAAATTCAGGCTGGACTGTTAAATTTTTCCCCCCATTGTATTGGAATAGATTTACCGTATAGTCTACTCTTTCAATAGTAATATGACAGTCACGAACATTGATTGAAGGCAGGAAGAATAAAGTGGTAAGGTCAAGGTAACGGGGTCACAGCAAAAACATTTTTGTTATGTAAGAGGTTACTAAACAAGCACTTGGCTCTCCTAATGGTAAGAGATAGTCTATAGACGCCATAGATGTTACAGGTGCGTCGCTGTCCAGTGGTTGGGATGTTCGGGGTATTGTGTAAGTGCGGCTACCTTACCCTCAGCCTCCGGGCCGGAACATGACAGGTTGATTTCTAACTGTGCAAGTTGTCTACCACTAAATAAATAACCTTTATTTTAACCAGTGTTCACCTCTTATGAGCTACCTGGTAGAGATGCAGATGATCTATTCTTCTCAGCAGACCCGGGCCAACACGGGAAAATCCTATGCTTATTTTTCAAAGACTATTCTAAACAGGGCTTCCAACAAAGATAACTTTGGATGAAACTTTGTTTCCATCTTTCGCTTATCATCAGATTTGAATTAAAACTACAAGCAATATTAAGCAAAATAATTTTTACAACTAGTAGTTGAGGTACCTCAGTGTGTAAGATAGGATAAAACTTTGTAATCATCATAATTATCGCGTGCTGATTGGTTGTGATTTGCACATTTGCCCGAATGCTTTTTTTTTAATTCACAAAATTCATCAAAATCGCCTCTGTGGTCTAGCGGTCCGGGTGTTGGACTTGACTGCATGAGGTCCCGGGTTCGAATCCCGGGTCGGTCAACACAAAGAAAATTGGATTTTTCCAATTTTCTAATAAAAAATGTTGGTCGGGATTGGAAATGTGCCCGGTTGGCGATAGGCTTGCCACCTATTACATTGTGGGACTTAGTGTCTTCGGCTAGTCGTGGGTGCCTTGGTTGTACCTCTGCCTACCTCTTCGGGGATATGGGCGTGAAGATACAAAATTCATATAATTTTCCTGCGTGCATCGTGAGATTTTCAAAACAAAAAAGCATAACCCCTTTTTAGCATCCCATTAAACATAATAAATATCAACAGATGTCCGCATTGTTTTACAAAAAAATTAAACCTAACTTCAAATCATTAACATACGCTTTACGATATTAAAACAAATATTGAAACACCAAACCATATCGATTTTTAACAGAAACATAACCCACTTCCACAGGAATTTCCTAAAACAAGGAATAGATAATATCCTTTTCCTATTTCAAACTATGTGAACGGGAAGGGACATAGGCTTGAAGGACATTTGATATGTAGGAATATCAAATTTCATTACAATCGACCCAGCGCGAAGCAGTATCGCCGTAAAAACGTAACACATAATGTTCCTCCCCTTTTATGGATTTTATAATTTGTTTTTATATATGTAGCGACTAGCGACGAATAATACATTGCTGAATAACTTTAGATAGGTACTAATGATCGATATTATAAAGGCATAACTTTAAAACTTTTTAAGGTTCCGAGGTCTAACTGAAAAAAATTGTTTTAATTATTTTAAACTAACCGACCGGGCGAACTTCGTAGCTAGTTTCACTGTTTTTACGATTTCTTTGACTTTTTAAGGACTTTAAATTTTTATATGTTGTATAAAATATTATTATATGGTAGCGGGTTAAGAAACTATAACATCGCGATTCAGAATTTGCTCGAATGTGTGTGTTTTTATGTAGAAGGTGAGAAACGAGCAAGAATGCATAGAAAGCTGATTCTAGTGTCAAATATTTTGCTTCTTTATGATATCGGAAGGCAAACAAACAGACGGATTTCCTGATGGTAAGAAATTCACATTCATTCAAAATTCATTCAAAGGTGGTAATGGTGCGTTGCCAACCTGAGGCCGGGATATTAGACCTCGAGCAAAAGTAAGTTTACCGGCTACCTTACCCTCCAAACCGGAACACGTCATGACGTTATGGCAGCAGGAATAGGTAAGGCGGCGGTACCAATCCGGGTGAGTCGCTGCGAAACTCTACCACCTAGCCAGATGTCACGGTGTTAGTGACGGTAAGCCTATGTTCGCCTTTTACGAGCTGCCTGGCAAGAAGGCAGATGGTCTATTCTGCAAAGAAGCACGGACCAACACGCTTGCTTGGTTGTAAGCTTTAAATTATTAAAGTTGTGGTATACATTTCCTTTTTTTAACGGATTTTAAAATAGGGAGGTTCTTAACTTGTCTGACTGATTGTGACGCGATTACTCAGCGAATTATGAATGGAGATTGACAATTGATTTTTCGTAACTTTCCAGAGGTTGCACATAAATTTGTTTTAGATACGACAAGACAAGAAGAAAGAAAGAAAGAAAGAAAGAAATTAGTGATGTGCCGAATATCCATATCTGCGAATGTCTAAAGACATAAAGAGATCCGTATCCCTAACTTTTTGATGGATATTTTACCTTTTAACTTTTAATACTTCATTGAATTACTGTTTTAAATTAATAAGGTAACGCCACATTACACTGCTAAACACCTTTGTACATATTTTTCAACTCATTATGTCCATGTCCAGGGTTTCGTAATTGATTTTTCGTAACTTTTCAGAGGTTGCACATAAATTTGTGTCAGATACGACAAGACATTTCTTAGTTGTACTTATTAAGTATTATTAAATGAAGAAAGACGTGTCCTATTAAAATTCGTGTATTATATTTTCTTATTATTTAAATAGCCTACCGGTTCCGCCTATAACATCATCACCCGAGCTAAAACTTAAACTAAATAGCACAAACAGCATAGGTGTTTTTTTTTGTTTTAAAATATAGTATCTTCACGCCCACGTCCCCGAAGAGGTAGGCAGAGGTGCAACCAAGGAACCCATTACTAGCCGAAGACACTAAGTCCCACAATGTGATAGGTGACAAGCCTATCGCCAACCAATATTTTTTTTATAAGAAAATTGGAAAAATCCAATTTTCTTTTTGTTGGCCGACCCGGGATAAGAACCCGGGACCTTATGCAGTCAAGTCCAACAACCGGCCCGCTAGACCACAGAGGCGATTGTTTCAAAATATGAATATTTGAAAGTTTTTCCAAGCGCTAACGATGGAAAATATCAAAAATACTTACTAAATTTTTACTAAATTTTAACTACATCTTGAATTAATCTAAACTGTTTTTTATTTATAATTTTACAAAACATTAACAAGAATTGAATATGAAAAAAGCTTGTATATTTTTTATTGAATGTCAAAAGGGTTCCACTGCCATCCAAGCGTGATTCGACTTTCATTTACTTCTATCAGTTCATATTTCACAAAGATTTTTCTTGATTTCCCACGATACAACAATCAAATGTCATTTTTAGATATGAAATAATGCTCGCTGAAAGAAAAACTTTGTTTTTAAAACATCCTGTGTTCTTTTAATCCAGCCTTTCCCAAAGTGGGCGACAACGCCCCCTTGTGGGCGCTGGAAGCCTAGAGGGGGGCGGTATAAATCTTGAAAAAAATGTTTTTTTTAAACTAGGCGCAACAAATATGTTATTGAGGTTATTGACAAGAAAAAAACGAGGGGGGGGGGGGCGCTACAAAACAACTGGTTTTCAAAGTGGGCGTTACATGAAATAAGTTTGGGAACCTCTGTTTTAATCCATATTCACGATGATACTACAACTCTCAAAGGATTTGTCGATGTTCATATCTTGTAGGTATCATTTGTTACTTAAGTTGGATATATAGACGTATAAAGTAATTTAATTGCAACAAAACTGCAAAAAAAGCTATTTTCATGCCAAGCCAGGTACGAGGTAGGCGGAGAGTATCGAGTGGCAAACCTCAGGATCCTGGCAGACCTGAGTGGCTTCTTCCACACTGATTACCCTTTTTATACAAACACACTGGTTTTGGAGCTATTGTCTTCGAAGCCATCTTCGATTTTAATAAAGGCACAATAAATTAAGTATTTTTTTATTTCCCTAGGATTCCAGAATCACACTCAGACTTGGCTACTACGTGAATACCTTTACAGTTCGCATGAAATAAAAAAATATTTTTTAAATCGTCCCCGAAGTGTCGGAGAAATAGATTAATGTTATAGATAATATATGATTAATATTATTTTTATTTATATATTATTGATAATATTAATATTGGACCGCCTCGTTGGTCGAGTGGCTAGCTTACACGCCTAACTAAATCAACCGACAGCGAGGCTCGGGTTCCATTCCCGACGGGGGCAGGCATTTGTGGAATGAACATTTAGATGTCTGCATTTCCGGATCTGGGTGTTTATTAAATTTATTCTGGTATCTATTTAAGTATTTTAATGTATTGGAATCGTTGACTAACACCCATAACACAAGCATATAATTTGCTTACTTTGGGGTTAGATTCAATTTGTGTGACTTGTCCAGGAATATTTATATACATAGAAGAAATATACGAGTGAAACATACCTCCTCCTTTTCACGAAGGTACATTCGTCTGTTTTGTATACTTAAGCCTGCCCAGTGATAAATTGATCGAAGGGGTCAACTAAAGTTCATGCTGTTTCAGCAAGTGGTATTAAAGAATATTTATTTTGAAATATCTGCATACAGAAAAATATTTGTGATAACTGGACTTTGTCTGACATATTCGTACTAGTGAGGCAAAAACTAATAAAGTTTTTAGAGTAATGTTATTATTACTCTAAAAATGTTATTATTATTATTGGTTTTGAATGCTCTCTTATTTATTTATTTAACACTTTATTGCACACAAAAACTAAAATACACAAAATACACGAGAAGTTAAAAATGCTCAAAAGGCGAGCTTATCTCTAACTAAAGAAATTTCTTCCAGCCAACCCAAAAAAAATTAAGCTGTGAAAATAAAATGGAAGGCATCGTGTACAAAACAATTAACTATAGCTATACTTAGAACGAATAAATAATAATATACTAATGAAGTGTGTAAAAAAAACCAGGTAAAATTATAATTATTAAAATATCTTAGTAGTATAATATATGAGTATGTTATTGTGTCAACGATAAGTAATGTTCCTTCAATCTTTTCTTAAAAGTAGGTAAAGAAGGGCTGTCACGAAACACGGTAGAAAGGGAATTCCACAATTTGATTGATTGGAAAGTAAAAGATTTAGAATAACAACTACAGTGCGAAGCGGGAAAACGAAATAAGAGACTGTACACGAGAAATTTTTGTTTTCGTAGGAAGAATTTTTTTTAAGAATGTAACATATGAAAGGTATAATAGACTTTTTACCCAAGTTAGTAATATGATCCTCCCAAGAAAGATCCGAGCTAAAAATAACGCCTAGGTTAGTGACGCAGGTCGAAAGAGAGATCTGAGTACCGTTGTAAATTATAGGTAACTCTCTTATTGATAAACTAAATTACTCCAATGTTTAAGGTAGGTGGTGGTGATGATGCTGATTCTGCTGAAATTAAAAAAAAGAGATGAAAAATTATAGACATCAGAATCAGAAAAAAACTTTAGTCACGTGAACTATACAAGTGGTACTTGTGCGCGTTGACATTTTTATATACTACCACCGGATCAGAATCGCGGCCTCACACTGAGAAGATCCGGCGAAAGAAACTCAGCGGGCTTGTCTTTTTCCAATAATGATAGTTACAATATAAACTAGATTAAAAATACAAATTACAATCTGATTTTAACTTAAATAAAAAGTACAACAAATCACATTATAATTTGCAATAGGAGATTGATACTTCTATCCCCAAGCATGTTCGTGTTTCATATACTCTGAGACTTTATAAATAGCCTTTCTTTTTTCTTTTTCTTTCTTTAAGTTTTGGCCTTCACGTTAGTATTTAGCTATTAATCAAGTAGAAATTTGCATCAAATTTTATATCAATTTCAATTAACTTTAATTAGTCATCAGTTGTAAGTCGTCAATAAGTCATGTCAGGCTCTTGGGTAAAGCGGTGGCCTTTTAACTCATGTAACGAGATTTGGCGGCAACGAGAAAATATACGATACGCTTATTTCTTTATGATTATTTCATTTGTGCACTTTTACTGAAAAAAATTGTACAAAATGCCACCAAAATTGACTAATTTCACTCAATATTAACACGAAATTCAATAATTATGAAAAAACTTCGACCATCTTTTCTCTCGATGGCGCCAAAACTCCAAAATAGCCTTTCTTATATAATTTTGCTTTTATACATTTTTTAAACTTATTTAAAGGTAGATATCTATACCAATGGGCAGCTTATTGTAGAAACGTATACATTGATCTAAAAAGGATTTATTAATTTTATGGAACGAGTTTTGTATACGCCTAGATTATTTTTATTTCTCGTATTTAAATCGTGAACGTCACATTGTTTTGTAAATATACATAGGTTTTTTTAACATACATTAAATTCTCATAAATGTATTGAGAACTTAACTGAACTGACATGTCAGATTAGTTTTTCTAATTTTTTAGTACATTTTAAAATAAAAAATCATTTAGCTCATGTGCTTCGTCCCTAAAAGGTGTATAAGTTAGTCGCTCGTGTAAAAAAGACATAAGATCGTATAAATCCTTTGTTGTGAACCTTTCCATTCGGAGTAGAGATATAAAAATTTTATTTCACACGTCTCTTCAAGTGGGGTTTCATTGAATAGGTTTTATAGGCGAACAGACCTTTAGAACACTTTGTAATGCCTCATCCGTTTGCAGTTTTTTGAGTTAGCCTTTTATTTGTTTTAAATATGAGCATACGTTAGAAGAAATTAATGAAATAGATTTTTTAGGAAAGATAAATAATGAATAGGCACTTTTTTGATTAGGGTTTTTGGCTTTCGCTTTTCGGTTGACATCTGAATGTCTGTATTTCCGGATCTAAGTCTGTTTATAAAATCTATTCTGTTATCTTTACAAGTATTTTTATGTATTAGTATCATTAACTAACACCGCTAATACAAACATCTTTTTTTTTAAATTTAATGTTAAAACAACTAATACTAAAACATCAATAAATGCACTACTTAAACTACTAAGAATTTGTGTGTAATGCAACATTCAGACATTCACTTAAAAATTTTTTTTAGTTTGTTATTAGTTATGGACACTTTAATGAGGGGATCCATCTTATTTAATAAGCGCGGTATTAAATACTTCGTCGTACGCTTGCCGTAGATGTTTTGAGTTTTGATCTAATTGTATGGGCTATTTTCTATCGCCAAAGGAGGTTTGGGTTAAAACGATATAGTGCTACGATATGAATGGTTGTCAACTTAGTTTCAGGCTTCAGATATATATTATTAGTTTGTTGAGTATTATTTTTGTTTTTTTATGGCACTGCATGAAATTCAAGGCATAATTATACATGACACTACTAGCATCCCGTTAGACAGCCGTACAATTACTGGCAAATGGGCATGGTAATCCCTAACGCATATACATTCTGGTAGGATTGCCAGCTACTACATTTCGGAGTGCTATTCTTCTACCTATACTTGTGTGGGCCACCTTCGATTCCTGTCCAATTTTCCACCAAGAGCGTTGAGGATCATCATACTAAGGTTTCAGTAAATAAAGTAAACAAAAGTTAAGCCGAAAAATTATAAAAAAATAATTTCTTTAAAGAAAAAAAAAAGAAAATTTCTTTAAATTGGTAAATACATATTCAGAAAGGCTAAATAACTCATTTTAAAATCTCTTTATTAAGATATTTACGAAAGTATGTTTTTATTAATTAAGTAAAAGTAAATTAGTATCTTCACGCCCATATCCCCGAAGCGGTAGGCAGAAGGACAACCGGGACACCCAAGACTAGCCGAAGACACCAACTACTAAAACCTACAATGCAATATGTGGCAAGTCTTTCGCCAACCGGGCACATATTCAATCCCGGGCACGGTAATTTTTATAAACAAATTGAAAATACACATTATCTATTTTTATTGCCGCCCGACCGAGTGATTGAACCCGGGACCTCGAGAAGTCAATCCCGACGCCGAATCGCTAGACCACAGAGGCGATTTTTATTAATTAATTTGATAAATGATATAATTTTTGCAATTATTCTTGTAACTATGAAATGAGAATTTGTTACGTATTTTCTTGCTATATTTAGATTTTAGACAATCGTATTTAACATAAAACGTTTCCATTAATTATAAAAAATGGTGGGTAAACAAAGTGATGGGAAACCGTCATTATGTATAATAGATAGCCGCGTCGTTACGCCGCGTCCAGCTGTGATGGTTGCTTATGCGATGGGAGAGATAAAGGGTTGTAAAGTATTATTTTGATGTTCCTGAATTAAATCTGCTTTATTTTATTTTGGATCCACGATAACCATCGTGTAACAGTGCAGCAAGTGTTTTTATGTTATGAAGCGCATGATAATAATTCCACGATCACTCAGATATTATACAAGGTTGGTATCAAGAGTCTCCAAAACCGGCATGTTTGTATGAAAAGGTTAATGAATGTATGACAGGTTTTTCAGGATCGTGAGTCTAGGCACTCGATACTCTCTGCCTACACCGTAAGACTTGGCGTGAAGATGTGTGTATGTTCAGCGAATAAGCAGACGGCTCTCGAACTGGTGTGAGACAAACGTCTATAGATATATGTTCTGGCTGCGTTGTTATCTTATGGAAGAGGTTTAAGGGAATGTGTGCAAGTGAAAAAAAAGTTATGCTACAGCGGCGAGACTAAGTTAGGAAAGGCCGTGGTATTAGGCTAAGAACGCACGGAGCGGTTTTTACCAGCGCCCGCCGCGGTCGAGGCACTGCGGCTTTATTTCAAAACTCACGAGACCGGT
>NJDC01006358.1:0-14033 GCA_002245475.1 Calephelis virginiensis
ATGTGATGCCGAAGTTCAGTACTACTCGTATTGTATTACAATAAAAGTAAATTTATTCGAGTAAACAAAATTTGATGCAACATAGTCACAAAACATTTGAACTGATACACTGCATTTCAAAAATAATGTTTTTTAATGCATCTTCATTATGTTACTAAGCTAAAAATAAAATTATGTCATTTCTGTAATATTTTCCCCCGTGTTGGTTCGAGTTCCTTTGTAGAATAGACCATCTACCTACCTGTTAGACAGCGTGTAAAAAGCGAGCATAGGCTTACTGTTACTAGCACCGTGACAACTGACTAGGAGGTGAGTTTCGCAGCGACTCACCCGGATTGGTACCACCGCCTTACCTATTCCTGCCGCCGTAACATCAGCGCTTGCTATTGAATTGTTCCGGTTCGTAGAATAAAGTAAAATTACTTTTGCTCGGGGCTTAATATCCCAACCTCTGGTTGGAAACTCACCATTGCCACCTTTGGTGTCTCTAGGCGGCGTGAAATTCTCACAATCAGAAAATCTGTCTACTTTTTTGCTTCCAATATCATAAAAGAATGCTCTGGAAAACTATTCGTTTCTTCATAGGAGTCATTGGCCATCTCCATAATAAAACGTTATTATAGTCCTACATTGTTCCAAAATCCAACATATCCCGTCTAAACTTGTCCAAATTTCAACGAAATCAAAATATTTCAATGCATGTATTATAGAAAATTCATAAGAATAAACAAATAAGCCATACTAAATGGCTATTTGTTGCATTTTGTCATTGCATATAAAATCAGCTGTTTGAAATTCAGTCAGCCATTTTGTTGATTAAGGTTTTAAACAAGGGTCCGAGGTTATTTAAAGTGACAGCTATTTAAGAGTATATTTAAACAAATGATTAACTCTAAATAGCGTTCATAAACGCTATTTAGAGTTAATCATTAATAAAAAAATAATCATAAATAAAAAAAAAATTAAACATTATTTCGATTGGTGATTAAAAGTTAAACAACGTTTATGAATAAGCCTGTTTATTCTTTATTTTTAAATATCTGCTATAGTCGCATTATTCAAATACGTTGGAATCGAATTTGGAACAGAACAAATTAAAATGTAGCTTTTATTTATTTTTTCATAGGCTCAGGCACAAAATTATTCGTTCTAACATACAATAAACATTATAAGTTAGCTTTAATGTTTATTTGTATTAGTGGCAAAACACAGCAAATAAGCATGCGGCTCCCCTGATGGTAAGGTATAATAGCCGTAGCTGAAAGACATCACAGATGAAGTAGGTGTGTCGCTGACCTGTGGTCGGGTTAGGGCCAATTGGGCAAGTGTGTCGGCTACTCTACATTCCGGGCCTGATATGACACAGTCATTAAAGCGGCAAGAATAGGCGGTGGCTCCCTACCCGGGCAAGTTTCTGCACATACTCTACTATAAGGGGTACGGTCTTACACATATATGATAGGATTTGTTAATAATGTAACAATTATAATCATTGTTTACATATACTACTATTAAAATTATGCGGCTCTGCTATATTCGTCAAGTTTCGAAAATCCGAATGTATTTAAAAGATATTTATATAGAGTTGTTATTACATAATTAATCATTTCGCTTAAATTTAGATTAGGTCAGCCAATTTAAAAATAAAAGTATAAAGTGTAAAAAGAGTAAAATGTGTAAAGCCGAAGCGCATAATTTAAATAGTAGTATTGTACATGAATAGAAACAAATTAATTTTCCATTATTTTTGAATAACATTATCTTGATAGAGCCTTTAGGCCATTTTTGTTTTTAGATTTCAACACCAACACTTTCTTTCAATCCCAGTCTTTCTTGGATCTGATAAATGCGGTCAACGAGCGTTACATCACAGATTTTCCGTAGCGCTCTTTTGAAGTAATGTTTTTAGACCATGTATGTTTTTAGATTTTAACACCAACACTTTCTTTCAATCCCAGTCTTTCTCGGATCTTACTGTTACGAATGCTGTCAAAGAGCATTACACCACAGATTTTCCGTAGCACTCTTAACACTTTCTTTCAATCCCAGTCTTTCTCGGATCTTACTGTTACGAGTGCAGTAAACGAGCGTGACACCGCATATTTTCCGTAGCGCTCTTATTCCGATTGCATTTATCCTTTCCTTTTCCTTTCCTCCTTTTTACCCTCATGCTTTTTAATTTTTTTCTATTCAATAGTTTCTGAGAAAAACCGACAACAATAATTCTGATAACCCTCGTTTTGTTCTGTTACAATACACAACAATAACTGTTATCAAAAATATTTCATTACCATTATTTATTTTAGGCATATGTAAGTACTACCCACATCATAGTTTTTTTCATTATTTGAATTTCAGCCGCCTCAAATGATTGAACCCTGGTCTGAAACATTGCAAGCAAAAAAAGAAAAACCAGCATGCATACAATTTAATACTAATATCATAAGAGGGAACACTGCAGGACAATATGGAGTAGAAGATTGTTTATATCTAGATATATTCACTCCTGCAATTGATGAAAATAAAAGGGGTGTGGTAATATTTTTATACAATGAAAGATTTCAAAATTCATACAATAAAACAAGAGATTATGGACCTGACTTCTTTATAGATGAAGATTTATTAGTTGTCAAAGTCAGCCATAGACTTGCAATGTTCGGCTTTTTGTCATTGGAAGACACTATCCTACCAGGAAATGCAGGCTTGAAAGATATAGCTACTGCTATAGAGTGGGTAGCAAATAATATAGAGCACTTTGGAGGAGATCCAAAACGAATAACTTTAATGGGATCGCAAGGAGGAGCAGCGGCTATTGATTTATTATTACGTTCAAAAATAAAGGGATTAATTAACTCTGCAATACTTCACAGCGGTACTGCACTTAGTCCAATGTATTTACAAGAAAAGACACGTGATAGGGCTATTAAATTAGCAAAACTATTAAAAATATTTACAGAAAATAAAGCTCAACTTTTAAAAGAACTAAATGATGTCCCGGCTGAAAAATTATTTAAACATGAGCATATGGCTGCTCCAACTGACTATAATAAAGATAATCAAAGAGGTGTACTTACATTTGCACCAATTGTTGAGAACAATCCAGATGGACTTGTGACGAAATATCCCGAAAACTATTTTGAACAACTAGACGTACCTATTATGATAGGTTTCAACAGTAGAGAAGGATTATCTGCTTCAACGCATTTCCTTGAAGAACCTAGATTCCTAAGGTTTATTCAAAACGATTTCCCTCTCTTATTGCCTTTGCGGGTTGATTTCAGATTTAATCCTGCTCACAAAAGTTACCATGACGCCATTAAAGAAATAAGAAAATTTTATTTCTCAAAGAGGCCAATCACAGAAAATAGTGTATCCGATTATATAACTTTTATGGGAGACGTATTGACTTCGTATCCAATGGATAAAATAGCTCAAATATACTCAAACATTACACAACCGGTGTTTTATTATCTATTCAATTACTACAGTGATTTGAATGAAAACAAGAATAATATACTGAAGATGTCAATTGTTGACGAGGGTACATGGGGAGCGACTACTGGCGACGAGCTCTGTTACTTATACAAATGCCCGAAACTCGTAGATAAATATACAAAGTATGATCGTTTGGGTTCTAAGGAAATTATAATGCAAAGGACTTTGACGAGGATGTGGGCAAATTTTGTCAAGTATGGGTACGTATCTGATTTTTGAAGTCTTTATGAGTTCTTTATTGTTCGTTATGGGATTGACTGATGTAGTATCAACTATATACAGGGTCCTTTAAAATAGGTGTTCAGCTGTTAAGACATTGTTCAGCACATCTAATAAAAGACATGCGTATAAAAAATAATGTGATTAAAATTACTTTCAGTTTTTTCCCGACTTACTGTGAAATTAACTAAGAACATAACTCATCCATATGATTTAAAACAAAATGAGAGTAGTATAGTAATTATAATAATAATACAATATTAATAAATAAATAATAAAAATATTAAATAAATAATATTGGTTTGTAGCAAACAAATTAATATCATTTGAAACATTAGAAGCAAGACACCACTCCTTTAATGATTTAATTATGTGAATTATTGACAGTGTTTTTTCAATATGTCTTAAGACACATGAAAAAAAAAATGGAAAAAAACTTTAAAACTTACCGCCAACATCCATCACCAATATGTAGGCAATTGTAATTACCATTACAATGGCTTATAGATACCATAGATGTTTTAAGTGCGTGATGCGTCGCTATCTTGTGGCTGAGGTGTTAGGACAATGATGCAAGTCTACCGGCAACCTTACCCTCCAGATTGAAAATAATCATTCATCAGTCATTATGGCGGCAGGAATGCTATGACGATGGCTGACGAGTTAGGGCACGGTACTCTACCATCAGTAGTCTCGTTGGTAATGAATTATTTTACCTTTGCTCGCCTCTTACGAGCTCTTTGGCAGGAAGGTAGTTAGATAGTCTATTATATATGGCAGACCCTGACAAACAATGGTAAATATTGTAATGGCTAAATTTGTAATTAAAGCATCTACAAAAAACATTATTTTTTTCAGAAATCCAACTCCCGAAGGGGATAACCTATTAAAAACTCCATGGCCACGATATGATCTACAAACTAAACAGTATCTACATATTGATAAAGAAATAACAGTCAAAAGTGATATACTGCAGAATCATTTTGATTTTTGGGACAAGTTTATTCAAAAATGGGAGAACAGATTCAAAAATGGAATAGAAAAATATTACAAAAACGATGAATTGTAAATGTTGTTTTATTCAGTTACAAGGTGTTCTGTGCTAGTTATTTTTTAAAAAATAAGCATGTATGTTTTTAAATTGGGCTCTTAAACTATTGGTATATCATATTTCATCAAAACCGGTACTACGGTTTAGCAGAGTCTGCTTAACACACAGCCGGACCGACTTTTAGTCAAATAATAAAACTTACTTAATAACATGAATATACTTCCCCGTGTTGGTCCGGGCTCCTTTGTAGAATAGACCATCTGCCTTCCTTGTTAGGCAGCTCGTAAAGTGCGAGCATAGGCTCACCGTCACTAACACCGTGACATCTGACTAGGTGGTAGAGTTTCTCGCACGGATTGGTACCACCGCCTTACCTATTCTTACCGCCATAACGTTATGACGTGTTCCGGTTCGGAGGGTAAGGTAGTCGGTAAACTTACTTTTGCTCGAGGCCTAACATCCTGGCCTTAGGTTGACAACGCACCATTAACACCTTGGGTGTCTCTAGGCGGCGTGAATTTCTTTCCATCAGGAAATCCGTCTGCTTGTTTGCCTTCCAATATCATAAAAAAAATACTAAAATTGCATAATAAAACTGTAGAAGAATAAATTATGTACATTTTTTATGATATTGGAAGGCAAACAAGGAAACGGATTTCCTGGTGATAACAAATTTACTTCGCCTAGGGACACCAAAATTGCTAATAGTGCGTTGCGAGCCTGAGGCCGGTAAACATATGCTCGAGGCTTAATTGAGCAAAAGTTAACCGGCTACCTTACCCTCTAACTGGAATACGTCAACGGCAAGCACTGACCTTATGGCGACAAGATTAGATACCAATCCGAGTGACTCGTTGGGAAACTGTACCATCTAGTCAAATTTGCACACGGCAGAAGATATTTTTAGCATTCTTAGATTTTTTATCGCCTCTGTGGTCTAGCGATCCAAGTGTTGGACTTGACTTCATGAGGTCCCGTGTGCGAATCCGGGGTCGGGCAACAAAAAGAAAATGTGGTATTCCTAAATTTCTAATTAAAAAAAGTAGCTCTGGATTGGATATGTGCACGGTTGGCGATAGGCTTGCCACTTATCACATTATGGGACTTAGTGTCTTCGGCTAGTCATGGTACCCTGGTTGTGCCTCTGCCTACAACTTCTGGGATATGGGCGTGAAGATACTTAGAATTTTTGTCTATCTGTTTCTCTGCCTGAATTATGACCGCCACGCCGAATTTACTGAACCTATCGTAATGGAAGTACTTACAATACCTTTTATCTCGCTCACAAAAGGGGTTTCTGTGGGGAGGAGTGACAATCAAAAGGTAAATTGATTATACCTGGACAACTCACACAAATTGAATCTAACCACAAAGTAAGCAAATTATATGCTTGTGTTAGTCAACGATTTTAATACATCGAAATACTTAAATAGATACCAGAATAAATTTAATACACACCACCCAGACCCGGAAATGCAGACATCTAAAAGTCACACACATGTCTGCCCCCGTCGGGAATCGAACCCGAGCCTCGAAGTAAGTCGTTGCAGTTAGGCGTGTACGCTAGCCACTTACACCAAGTCCTCCTGCATGGTAGGCAATGACTATTGAGTATCAAGTGAACGGAGTTCGCCTGGCTAGTTTACAATATTATCATGAATTGTTGCTTATGGCTTCGCTTGCATATTGGAAAGACTTACTTTGCCCTTTGGATGCGTTTTAAATATTGGAATTGACATTTATCTATGTCCTTTTAGGAATCCGGCTTCTTATCCTTAAAAAAAATAATTGTAAAAAAACCTCCACATGTTTATCCGGGTCTCCTGTTTAGAATAGATTATCTGCCTTCCTGACATGCAGCTCGTAAAAGATTAAAACATAGGTTATAGGAATCAATACTAAAAAGATCACTGGTGGTAAAGTTGTCTGGCACCTTGCCCGGGTAAAGATCCATCGCCTTTCTATTCCTGCCGTCATAATTAAAGTGTCTGGCCTCCAGCCACAGGACAACTAAGTACCTATAATGTCTATGATGTTTATAGACCACAATAGCCTCTGTGGTCCAGTGGTCCGGTGCTGTAATTGACTTCATGAGGGCCCAAGTTCAATTTAAGGATAGGTATGATTTTTTTTTTGGAATAAAGATAACGTTGTCTGGGACTAAATAAGAGCCCACTTGGTGATAGGCTTGTCAAATATCACATTAAGGGACTTAATGTCTTAGGCTACTCGTAGATGCCATGGTTGTACCTCTGGCTACCTCTTACTTTTCTCGGCTATCATTGCCTCTTACCATCAGTAGAGCCAGGTGCTTTAAATAAAAGTTCTACAAAAACTTTAATATCGACAAGTAATAGACAGATGGCGCTCAAATCTTCAATAGTTTGAGGAAACCTATCGACAACGATTACAAAACATGAAGTCAAACTATTTCGGTTTATTTATGACAAAGCAGATTAATTATTTTATCTTAAGCTTTGCAGTTAATATTAAACACTCATAATTAATAATCGAACAAATTGATAACAATCAAGTCCCATAGATTAAAACTTATCTTAAGAACACGTCAGTCTGAAATGTTGTAAACCGTCACGAAGTTTATATTTTGTATACATGAATTAGTTGTGACGATGTATAGTTATATATTAATATTAGCGTTTTTATGTGTAGTACGTAGTGATGTGATTGTTGAAACTGAATCTGGGAAAATTGCAGGAAAGGAGGTTATATCGATATTTGAGGATAATAAATATTATTCGTTTTTGGGTATACCCTTTGCTCAGCCTCCAGTTGAGAATTTGAGATTTAAGGTGAGGTTCAACTTTATAAAATGCAGATTTTAATCGAACTTTGTTTTGCAAGTACAACACTAGCATTAATGATAGTATTTTTTATAACGGACTAAAAATGAGAACGTTCTTAATTCGTCTGTATGTTTGATACGCGATTACTCCGTTAATAATGAATGGATTATAATGATCCATTTTTCGAATTAGGTCATAATTCAAATAAGGTGCAAAACATATTTTATTAAAGTACTTTTATTTAATAAGACTTAATACTTTAAGTATTTTTTGAATACTTAGGTAATATTGTTGTGAAATCAGTTTTTTTTTTTTGCAACTTTAGTATGTTTGAATAATTAGTAAGGAAATTTTGTATCCTCTTTGGTTAAACGAATTATAAAATTTGTAGTTATTTTTTTTTTCTTATTCTTTCTTACCTTAATGCTGTTTTCCTAACATCCTACGAATAAATTAGAGTGCGACATGGCATTTCTAATCGACTCCAAAGAAGAATGAAATTCTCAATTCGACTATGTTCTTTCTTTGAATGTTTTTTAAGCTATTACTCGGCCACTAGCTAACCGATTTTGATGTTTCTTTTTTAGAAAGATAGGTCGTGATCCCGAGGTGTCCCATATTAGTTTTATCATGATCCGACTAGTGGTTTTTAAATTGTACTTTATAACAAATATTTTTTTTTCTTTTAGCTTAGTAACCTCATTATTTATGAGTTCACAATAAATCAAGATAAGTAAAAAATGTATGCACCATTAACAGCCAATATTAATAGTCAATCCTAATCCAAAACTTGCTGTCCAAGACTGAAATTTTGATCCATTTTTATGTTATCGCTTGCCAATAACATATCTGTGGGCCGGATAAATATGGCAATTAGATATAGGATAGGCCGGCGGATACGCAGCTATCTAGATTGCTTGAAATATATCTTTAGAGATCAATAATGTATTATTAACATTGGCCGTAAGTGTATCTTAAAAACCATTAGAAGAATGTTGAAAAAATTTATGTGAAACCATTCCGGAACCATTTGCTATATTTATGAAAGAAAAATTATCAAATCGCGACGCGGTTTCCAATAAAACAGTTTTAATCGGTTTTCACAGTTTTACAGCGCTTAGTTACATTTAAAAACAACCTGGTCGCAAATTATGTTCGCTAAATGAAATATAAATTAAAACGAAACTACCAAAATTATAAAACCAAACTCACTAAGCGTTTTTATGCTAAAGAAAATCTAAAAACCCTGTTTGGATAAAGATATAAATTTGATTATATTACCAACTAGCAGCCCATCTTAGCTTCGCATGGGTATAAAATATACATAAAAACCTTCCTCTTCAATCACTTTATCTATTAAAAAAACCGCAACAAAATCCGTTGCGTAGTTTTAAAAATTTAAGCATACAAAAGGACATAGGGATAGAGGAAGCGACTTTGTTTTATACTATGTAGTGATATAAACTTATATTAAGGTAATGTAACTGTACCAAAATAATTAAGAATCAAAAATAAAAATGAATTCTTGATTGTAGCCACCTTTGCCTCATCATGGTTGGGAAGATACATTACCAGCAAAGCGAGAGAAAAAAGCATGTGCTCAATTCTTCTTACCTATACGAACTACAAAAAAACATGGTTTCTACGGCAGCGAAGACTGTTTATATTTGAGCATTCACACACCTAAACTGCCTGAAGAGGATGAGCTGAAACTTCCCGTGATAGTTTTTGTTTATAATGAATTTTTCAGAATATCATTTAATGGGTCACAAACCTATGGCCCAGATTTTTTTATGGGCGAAGACGTTGTTTTTGTAACCGTTAATCATAGATTAGGTTCTTTTGGTTTCATATCATTTGAAGATGAATTAATACCAGGGAATAATGGTATCAGAGATATTATTTTGGCTCTAAAATGGCTTCACTCTAATGTGAATAAATTTGGAGGAGATCCGAATAAAATAACTTTGATGGGTCATCAAGGGGGTGCAACCATAGTAGACATTATGCTGAATTCTCCAAAAGCAAAGGGTCTATTCACTGCTGCGATTCTTCAAAGTGGTTCATCACGAGATCCATCATACTTTGATGATAATCCAAGAAAACATGCCATTGCTCTAACTGAAGTTTTAGAAGATAAAGCAACGACAAGTAAATCTTTGATTGAACGAATGTCTAATATTCCTACAATGAAAATTCCACAATCAGAGTTATTGACAGTGCATGCTGATGTTTCTAGATCTATACAAAGAGGAGTACATCCATTCGGTCCAGTGGTGGAAATCGATCATGCTGATGCAATTATAAGAAAACTTCCAGAAGAAAATCCTGTTCCCTTAGAAATACCAATTATGATTGGTTTTAATTCCAGAGAAGGAATAGAAATGAATGAACGGTTCTTAGCTAAACCTCAGTATTTAACGTTTGCTGATCGAGATTTCCTACTCATATTTCCCAAGAGAGTTAATTATCATTTTAAAATAAACGATAACATTTATTACAAAGCTGTCCAAGAAGTCAAGGATTTCTACTTTGATGAAGGTTATGTGAAAATAAGTAAACCAGGAGAACACATTTCTTACATGGGCGATGTCACAAATTTTTATCATATAGATATGACTGTCAAAGACTACACAAATATATCTAAGTCTGAAATATACTATTATATGTTCGATTACAGCGGAGAGTTGAATTTTAGAAAAAAAGCAGCTTTAGAAAATTCAGTCACAATCGAAGGAACCTATGGAGCCACCGTGGCTGATGAATTATGTTACCTATTTGTATGTCATCCACATAAAAAAATATACAAACATTTATTGCAAGATGAGAACTCCGAAGAAATCAAAGTATTAAAGACAATGGTTAAGCTTTGGACTAATTTTGCAAAGTTTGGGTAAGATTCTTTATCTAGTAAAAAAATAATTTTAAATGAATCGAAATCGTGACAGCATATTGTATAAAACATTCTATAACAAACAAAACTATGTTCAGTTGACAATTGGTTTGGTTTGGTTAGTATACATAGTTTTGACCAACGATTTCCGACGAGGCCACGGTTTGATTCCCGACGAGACAAGCATATTTTGTGATGAAGATTTAAGTTAATATTTTCGGGTCTAGGTGCTAATTTTATCTATTAGAAAATACTGTATTGACACAGACCATTCAAAATGTACATGAGATATGTCTATATAATACTAAAAAAGCTACCACCAGGTCAGAACACGGCCATTAGATGACTATGTTTCCATTTTCATCGTTGTCTAGCATCCATAACACAGTCATATAATTTGCTTACGTCGAGGTGAGATTCAAGTTGTATTACTTGTTAAGAGACATTTGTTTATTTGAATTTCCCTGTCTTCAAATGGGTTTAGATTCTTGGGTTTAGATTGGCATTCAATTGGCTAGTGATGCACGCCGAACAAACTACACTGGTTTGTTGTGTTAGGCAATTTTGCTTTAGTCAGTTTTTTTTGTTTTTAAGAAATTTAAGTATTATTGCAACCCATGAAAAAATATATTCGATATATAAATTTTATGTTACATTACTGTAAAATGTAAAATGGCGACTAAAACCATTCAATTTAAAGCACTTTATAACGTTTAATCCTAATAAATTTTATTTCCAGAAACCCGACTCCACCAGACAGTGAATTCATTTGGAAGCCAGCCACCACAGAAGACAGAGAATGTCTCATAATAAGCGATGAACTCAAAATGCAGTCGAAACTCCACCATGAGAAAATACAATTCTGGGACCAATTCATAGAAAAATATCAGAAAATGGCTGTAAATGGTGTAGTACAAGATGATATTAAAGACGAATTATAGACTTTGTTTTTTTTTTTTATTGTTCTTAACTGTATGTCTTCGTTACCTCGAATATAGTCACTGTTCACTAAAAAATATAGAAGAAGTAGAGTCTTCGTGAATTATGTATTAAAGTATCTTCACGCCCATATCCCCGAATGGGTAGGCACACAACCAGGGGACCCACTAGTAGCTGAAGACACTAAATCCCTCAATACGACAGGTGGCAAGGCTATCGCCAACCGGGCACATATCCCTCGGGCAACGTTATTTTTTATTAGAAAATTCAATATCTATTTGCTTATTTACAGCTTGAGTTATTAGTATTGTTATTTTTTTATGATATTGGAAGGCAAAGTTTATTCTGCAAAGGAGCCAGAGCCGACATTGCTATAACAGTTTGATTTATAAAAAAAAGTAACTTCACGCCCATATCCCCGAAGGGGTGGGCAGAGGCACAACCAGGCACTCGCGACTAGCCGAAGACACTAAGTCTCACAATGTGATAGGTGGCAAGCCTATCGCCAACCGAGCACATATCCATTCCCGAGCAAGGTTTTTTTATTAGAAAATTGGAAAACCCCAATTTTCGTTTTGTTGCCCGACCAGGGATTCGAACCCGGGACCTCAGGCAGTCAAGTCCAACAACTGAACCGATTTTATATACCAATTTAATTAAATATACAAACGCCCGATATACTAGCTCAGTCAGTAAATGCAATTTTAATGTATTGCTCTCAAACATTAGGCGCTTAATTCTGTGAAGCTTTAAAAACTACCTCAATTGTTGAGATTAAAAATTACCGTGATATCATTTTCAAACATGTTAGATTAGTATTTTTAACCACAGACGAAAGCGAGGGGTGCGTCAATGTATGTGTCTGTCTGTCTATGGCATCATAATTTTTGAACGGACTGTGTAACCTAAACGGTTCTTAGTTATATATCATCTTTCTTGAAGAAATTTAATTTTATAATTATATTATACATGTTCGCCGCTGTGGTCTAGCGGTTCAGCGTCAGACTTGACTTCTTGAGGTCCCAGGTTCGATTCCCACGTAGAGCTACAAAAACTAAATATTTTAATTTTTTTAATAAAAATAACGTTGCATGGGATTAGGTATGTGCTTGGTTGGCGATATACCTCCTATCACATTGTGGGACTTAATGTCTTCGGCTAGTCGTGGGTGGTTGTGCCTTTGTCTACCCCTTCGGGGATATAGGCTTGAAGACAATTTTTACTTTACATATTTAGTTATGTCTATACAGTTAGTATAGATGCTTTATTGCCTTTCAGCGTATAAGAGGCGCGCATAATTTAAAATGTCGTTACCATCAAGACGACTGATAGTAGAATGCAGTGCAGCAGCTTGGTAGGGATCTGCAGCTTAATTTACTCTTGCTGACATATTAACAATGTTTGACTCTATTATGGCTTATTAGCCGTTAGATAGCTGGTCACAAGGCACTACACCTATAACATTCATCATGAAAATCTCATGTGTTTTTTTTTTAAATAATATTGTAAGGCAAACAAGCAGACGGATTTCTTGATGGTATGAAATTCACGCCGCAGAGACACCAAAGGTGGTAATGGTGCGTTGTCAACCTGAGGCCGGGAAGTTAGGCCTCATGCAAAACTAAGTTTACCGACTACCTTACCCTCCGAATCGGAACACGTCAACGGCAAGCTTTGGACGTTATGGCGGCAGGAATAAGTAAGGCGGTGTTACCAATCCGGGTGAGTCGCTGCGAAACTCGACCACCTACTAGGGTGTACGGTGTTAGTGATGGTAAGCCTATGCTCGCCTTTTACTAGTTGCCTGGCAGGAAGGCAGATGGTCTATTCTGCGAAGGAGCTCGGACCAACACGGACCATTATGTAGATCTTATGTGTATAACAACGATTCAATAACAAGCACATGTCTCTCCTGTAGGTAAGAATGTCTGATGGCAAGTGTGATCAGATAAGTCCTGCGCTTGTTCATATCCCTATCATCACTACATAGTATAAAACAAAGTCGCTTCCTCTGTCTCTATGTCCCTTTATATGCTTAAATCTTTAAAACTACGCAAATGATGTTAATGCAGTTTTTTTTAACAGATAAAGTGATTGAAGAGGAAGGTTTATATGTATATTACATAACCGTGCGAAGCCGGGGCGGGCCGTTAGTAGATCATAAGAGAAACGTTTTTTTGAGGTTAGCTTAGAAACACATGGGTTACTGAATATTGCAACACAACTTGTAAGCATTGGTTTGCATCCGTCTGGAACATACATTTAATTCAAATTTAAGTGGGTGTTGTGAAAGGACCTTATACGAGGGGCCTTCAATAATTACTTAGCCTCATCGCCCCATGGCGTTGTTGTTACAAAATAGTTTTACTATCGTGCAGTAAATACTTTTTGAAGTCTATCAAGTAGTTTTCAGTCTTTTCCCTTCATTTGTTTTGTTTTGACAGCCTTGGAAGCGAGCGTTTTGCAAAAATGGAAAAAGAACAATACCGTTCGGTGATTAGATTCTTGTCTTTGGAAGGGAAAACGCGCAGCGAAATCAAAGAACGCTTGGACGCTGTGTACGGTGACTCTTCTCCTTCGATGGCGACCGTCAAAAATTGGTTCAACGAGTTTGCTCGTGGCCGCACGTCGG
>NJDC01006362.1:0-24713 GCA_002245475.1 Calephelis virginiensis
TGATGAGATTGTAAACGATTTGCTGTAAAAAGAAGTCGAATGTAATGGGATCTCCAGGTGTAAAGTGTTATTTGATCTTAAGCTTAGTTTATGCATGTCACTGACAAAATTAAAGCGTTCTTTTAGATAATCGGGAGCATTTTGGTGAAAAAGAATGCAATATAGAAGAGATAACATGTGTACATTGCGTCTTAAGCGAATTGGTAACAAGTTCAGCTTTTTACGGATTTGAGAAACATGGTCATATTTACGAAGCCCATAAACATATCGAATGCCAAGATTTTTGGTCTAAGAGCCGGTGGGAGATCGACCTTCACCGACTTGCCTGCAAAAACTCATACTAAGAGCATAGATAATTTAATTAAAAATAGCCATGAGCATTTCAGATTGGCAAGTAATTATAGGCATATTTGTTTATAAATTATATTCGATAAAAAATATGTCTCATCTGGTTATCAGATCGGTGAAGGTCGATCTCCCACGGTCTCCTCTACTTTTTTTTTAAAATAAACCTTTAAAGAAAGTTATCTTGCAATACATGCCGAATTGCGCAGTTAAAATTTAAATTTGAAAAATAACAAAAAAAAATTGGTGGTTAAGTGTGTGCCTAATTAATGGGAGTAAATGTTTTTTAATAATTTTGTCTGTTTAATACATAAGTATTTCTTCTATTCTGAATTAAGAAATTTTTTTATTAGATAAAATTAAATAGGCAGCCCAAAACTTTAAGAAACAAAAGAAATCTTATATTAATTAGCCATATGCATATTTTTATGCCTAATTAGTTTCTATTCTAGTAGGAATTACAAAAAGTATCTTCACGCCCATATCCCTGAAGATGTAGGCAGAGGCAAAACCAGGACACCCACGACTAGCCAAAGCCTAGTGGCTTCCCTCAATGTGATAGGTGGCAAGCCTATCGCCAACTGGGCACATATCCAATCCCGAGCAACATTTTTTTTGTTAGAAAATTGGAAAATTAAAATTTTCTTTTGTTGCCCGACCCAGGATTCGAACCCGGGACCTCATGCAGTCCAGTCTAAAACCTGAACTGTTAGACCACAGAGGCGACAAAGAATTACACATTTCAAAAATAGTGAGAATCTGCTTGTGCCTAATCAAAACTTAATATTTATAAAAATAATGTTTATTGCATTGCATGTCAATTCGTATATACAGTCGTGGTCAACTAATTAGGGACACTCTTTGGTTAAACCGAATTGTGAATTTATTTTTTATTTTCCAACGACTCTAAACGATATTCCATATCTCTTACATGTAAGTATAATTAGTCATTTATGTGCCCGATTATACAAATAATAACAACTTCTTAAACATTAAACCTCTTTACAGTATAGCTAATAGATTATCGTAGTGCTATTTGTTCAAATAATGCTGGCTGGCCATTTAATTAGGGACACTGAGATATTGCGTTCTATTTTCAAAATTTGAATCTTAATACTTTTTTACTTCTTCTTTTATTGTTTCGTGGTAGTTTTGGCGGCAATCCCGATATTTATTTTAAGTTTTGAAAAATGATATGAAGAAAAATGGGTAAAAATAAAAGTTGCGATCCAACACTACGAAAAATTATCATGAAGTTTGTTGTCGAGCATGGTTGGCAATACCGAAGGATAACAGAACATTTAAATTGTTCAAAAACTATGGCAAACAATGCAGTGCAACATGTCAGATGCAATAACACAGATTTAAATGTGCCCAGAACAAAAAGATCGAGAAAAACAACTCCGCAAGAAGATAGAATGATAACCAGGTTTGCTAAGATCCGTTTCTAGGCTCTATTTTAATTAAACACGAAGTGTTTGGGACAGACGAAAAAGGTGGTGTCTCAGCGAGGACCGTTCTACGACGTCTGGTAGAAGCAGGGTTGTTCGGAAGAGTGGCTCGCAAAGTACCGTTGTTGAAGAAAGAACATAGAAATGCTCGTTTGGCGTTTGAACGTAAATATGGACATTGGACCTACGCCCAATGGCAACATGTATTATTCTCTGACGAAACCAAGGTTAATTTGGTTTCTTCAGATGGAAGGCAATACGTACGGCGTCCAGTAAAAGCGGAAATGAATCCAAGATTCACAAAAAAGCAGGTGAAACATGGCGGTGGTAACATTAAAATATGGGGTTCATTTTCTGGACGTGAAGTGGGACCTGTGAGGAAAGTTCAGAGTAACTTAGACCAACATCAATACAAGGCAATATTGGAGGAAACGATGCTTCCCTATGCTGAGGAGCATCTCCCTATTATATGGACGTTTCAGCATGACGACGACCCGACACATACCGCCCGTTCAGTCAAGTCGTTTCTTAACAGTCAGTCAATATCGATGCTAGATTGGCCAGCAAATAGCCCGGACCTTAACCCAATCGAGCACCTTTGGCACGAAATCAAGAAAAAAGTAGCCACTTATCGTACCACAACTTAAGATGAACTTAATGAAGCTTTTTGTGAGGCATGGGCAAACATTCCTGTCAAAACATGCCAGAAACTGATAATGTCTATGCCACATCAGTGTCAAGCCGTAATTACTAACAAAGGTTTTGCTACTGGGTACTTATTTTACACGTAATAAAATGGAGCTGTTAAAGATATTATAAATTTGTTTAACTCTATTTTTCATTATAGTTTACTGTCCTTAATTAAATGTCCAGCTACAGAATTATACCTTAAAATTGAATACATGTTAAACCTTTGATATTAAATACTTTTTGTTTCTATTTGTTCTATTTGTTTATTCTTTTATTTACAGCCATTTAAAGCATAATAATCGGACCAAATTATGCAAATAATAGTTACTGAGAAATCAATAGGGTTTTATATTTGTATGTACTATCTTGCATGTCCCTAATTAGTTGACCACGACTGTTAAAATTAATCTACCTTTAAAATTATTTGTAACAACTTTTTAACACAAATATTCTGCAAATAAATGAATTTAATTCCTTAATTTTTTTTTTGTAATAGACTATTTTTATAAGTATAGTCAATTGTTAAATTCAATATTTTGACTATGATAACAATGTGTGTTTTTTTGTTGTGTTGTTTTCACACACAAAAGCCGATTCAATATTTCGATATACCAATTTTTTGTCTTCAATGAATCATCTCCCTCGCCCAGGTCCATACTTCCATTAGTTATACATATTATATCTTACTCATTCATTTTTCAAACAAAACTTTTCACATAATCTACACAAAATGTTGAAATCATCCACTTCTTACTTTGGTGTGTACACTAGTTTTAAGTTTTTAATCATTTCTTTTTTCTTTCATTTATGACGTGACCAAAAGTTTATAATTATTAATAATGTATTTGTCTGTGAAATAATTGACGTCTTTAATTTTTTTCTACTACTTACATTATACCCATTTTAACGCTCCTGCCAAACCAAACGAAAATACACATTGTGTTGAGATAACATTCGTGTAAATCCTCTGTAAGGACAATATTATTATTCTAAGTTTACACCACATTTAGTAACAACATTTTAATTATGAATGTGTGAAAGTTTAGGGGTAGTTTCGGAGGATACTTGTAGTACCTAGCTAATTTTATTTAACAGACTAAGTGCCAAATTCACTACCCTTATACGCATTTTATGTATTTTAGTGAGGTGCATACTTCCTTAACATTGGAAAACATTAGGATCTTCCATTGAAGGACAAAGTTAATGGTTTATTACAAATTTTATTGTGTATGGGATGCTAGGGATAATCAATTAGTCAATCTTATAATGTGCAAAACATTGCACATATAAATTCCGTTGTTTTTTTATTGTTATTTAAAAAAAAATAACTGTGCATAAGAATGTCTCATAACAGTTTAGCAATTGGTGCAAGCAAAGGGTAATAAATGACCCCCTTAGTGTTGATTCACAAGTACAACAACCACATAAAGTAGCAGCGGCAAATTAATGAGTTCTAGCAGTTGTTAGGCTTCTTTGAGACATATGTACGCACAACAACAAAAACCACACAATGTGGTCGCTTGCAATTTCATAAAGACAATGAAAGGATCATATGAACTACAACACTGACACTGCTTCACTGTGCTATTTCGGATTCCCCTCAAAGTAAATTGTTAGTATCTACTAAAAGACCCAGACAACTGTTTTACAGTAGTCACATTGGGGCACATACTGTCAAGAAGTGACTACAGATTGTGTAAACAGCTCCAATTAATGTTTTCTGCAGTATAATAGTGTCTCATATCCAAGTCTAACACGATGCATTAAATAGTAAATCTTAATTATATTTATTAGAAAGTTTTTTATCTTGAGCAGAAAATAAATACATGGAGATTATTAACGCCATCCAGTAAAATAAGTTGTTACAAAAAGCACAGCCAATGTTTTCACAAGCATATATCACTATACATGTCCCTTAAAATAACAACATCATTTGTCGACTTTATTTCATACTATGTAGTGAAGATATTCTATCTACACACCATGTTAAATTAGTAAAGTGTAGTTAGTAGTTTGAAACTTATCCACGGCATTACACCAAATAATATCCAAACTTAGTTCCAAAATCCAAAATTCAAAGAATATATTTTACTAGCTGCCTGGATAGTTTTTTTTTTAAATTGAGATGTAAGCTATCCTATCTTTTAAGTTGTAATTTTTATATATTAAGATTATGTTGGTAAGGCATATTACACTTGTCTTAATTATTATTACTTATATAAGTTCTCTATACTAGACAAACACCTATAGTATATACAAAATCAAATTAGCACAAACTTAACAAAAGTTTTCTATGTATTGAAATGATCAATTGAAAATCCATGTTAAACCTATTAGAAAATATACCTAACTAGCTGTCTTGGCAAACTTTGTTCCACTCATTCTGTTTGTATGGGAAAACTTAAATTACTTAATTGTTTTTCCCAGTTTAATCGTGGTTTTTCCTTTTTTTGTAATGTTTTAAACCTTCTTTGAACTTTCACAAATAATTTTAAACCAAAATTAGCCAAATTGGTACAGCTGTTCTCGAGTTTTAGCAAGACTAACAAACAGCAATTGGTTTTTTTATTATTATTATTATTATTATGTATAACATATATGTATATAAGATTAAAATATTCAAGTCAAAAACTAAAAAATATTTTATACATATTGCACTACAAGCACAATAAAATTATTAGTTTTTTTATTTTTCAAATAGCTATTGATTAGACCAGTAGTTCTTACTATTATAGGCTTGAACCATTGACACAATTCACAAATGTCACAGACCTCTATTGAAGATAAAAAAAACAAATATTAAGTATCACTTAAACTAATAATATTTACTGTTCCTAACTGTTGCGGACCCCTTGTCATGACATCATGGACCACACCTAACATATTCCTGAGCTAGACACTTTCTATGTTCAATAGACTATTTTTTTGATGTGGCTTAGAAAATAATAATGGCAAAATGAGTTCACAACCGTATGAACTTGATTTATGTCATTTTCTCTTGCTAGACTTTCACATGACCAATTCTGGCATCATTGATGGATATTCTCTCTCATACATGCTTTCAAGAGTAAACAGTCTGATGATTGTGTACATAAACATCAAAAGAAACCTGGAACTGTTGTTAAGTGTACTCAAAATATATCTCTGCTCTATATATAACACATAGATAAATATACATCTCTGGCTGAGCACTCTGCTCTCCCACTAGCCCGGTGACGTTGTTAAAGTCAATAGACGTACACAACAGTAGTCATTTCAAAAAAAAAAAAACAAAGTTTATTTTCCACTTCTGTCCGTGTATTATAATCCATTTTCATTATCACAGTGGCAAGTATCTAAGCAAAATTTACTTTTGCCTTCAAAAATATAACAGCTTCTAATAGAAGTGGTTGTTGTCAAAATTTGTTCTCCCTGTTGTTTTTGCATGTTTGTATGTGTTAGAAAATTGCACAAGCGACACAGTTTATTAGTCTCTTTTGTAGTTGACATCGTTTGCACAAGTTAGTCTAAGTTATTACTAATAAGTTTATTTTTTTGAATATGAAAAACCAGGGAAATCATTGTTTATCATTGTTGGAATTGAGATTGTATCTAAATGAATTTCTTTTCGAATTTATAATAAATGTAGTTTTTGTAGTAATTAATTGCTAATTGCTTAAATATGTTTAAAAATGCAAATTTAGTGCATTCTAATAAGAAAATTAAGAACTCGAACAAAACTTAAATCAATTTTTAGTGGGTATTTCGCCACTCACTTCAGTAACACAAGAAAATCTGGAGTAAGTCACAGTATTGCAAATAAAAATTTAAAAAGCCAACATTACCTAGTCAGAGTTACGTGCCTGTTCTCTCTGTGCATTTGATGCGGCGGCATTTGGTGGTGCGCGGGCATTCCTTGGTGGCCCGGTATGTGCTGCGGCGGGTGCCCTGACATAGGCTGATGATGCATGTTCGGGTGATGCATCATTCTCTCGATCGCAGCCTGCGCGACAAACAAAAATCACAATAAAATATAAATAAACATAGTTTGCGTCGAAGAATTACAAGTTTATTAAACAAAATTATTACCGTTAATTTGTAGCACAAATTATTATATGTCTCCGGCTATACGACCGACAAAAAACCGCTCACAAATCACACCTTAAATTATATTTTTGGCTAACAGTAAAGAAAATCGTTTCGTTCAACATGCGGCCATGTTAAATGTTTAATAATAAGTGTTGCCATTTCCCAATTGCCATTTGCCATAATTTAGGACAAATGCCAATTCACTCAAAAGTAATTTTAATTTTAAGGGCTGAAAGAATAAGTAAAACTATTTATTACTAGCTGTGCCCGCCACTTCGTCCACTTGGAATTAAAAAAAAATGTCACTTAGTTAATTGAATTGTTTCCTAACATTAAAGTAGCATAAGTTTCCTGGTACTGAAAGTCCCGTCAATATTGCTTTAGCTCTTTCAGAGACTAGCCGAAACAAACAGAAAGACAAACAAATATGGCGAAATGTGTTACTTTGATATATGTATCGTATAAATGTGCGAATGCATGTAATAAAAAGCAGTTATTTAATATTTCAAACAACCACACAAATTTTATTGATTTGTATACAATATTAAAATTATCTGTCTATTTCGTAAATAGCTCCTTATCCACTCTAATGATTTACCTCTAATGCCATATTTTTCTAGTTTTACTATATAAGTGGAAAATTTTTACTAATAAGACATTTAGTCACTTTTTTTAGCAAGTCAAAACATGCATATAATGTAGATCAACCTTTTCTATATCCATAATTATTGTCTTTTAATATTATAAATTTAATTGAGTAGGTAACTATAAATGTTTTTCGTACACTATTTCCTTGAATATCTTTGAAATAATTGGGACTAATGTCATAGGGCTATCATGTTTCATATCAGAAGTATCCCTTTTTTTAAATTAAAGGCTTAACAATTGATTTTTTAAGCATTCAGGATATTTTCTTTCTAAAAATGAAATATTAATGATATGGCAAAGGGGCTTAGATAATGCATTTGCAACATTCTATAATATTACCGAGCTAATATCATAATAACCCATAGCCTTTGTGTTTTTCATAGAGTATTTTTAACATATATTAGTTATTAACTAGTCGAAAACTAAAAGTTGCCATACTTTTTGTGTGTTTGTGTTGAAAATGGGTGGGAGGTTTCCATTTACCGCTAAAATCAGACTAACGAGATATAATAAAACATGACCGGGGGAAACGGGACCGTTCCTTATAGGAATTCCAATTATACTCGTATATGATGGACCTAAGAACGAAAAAAACAAATGCCGCTATCCCAAACTCAGCACTCGCGTGCAATGTTCAGTGTTAAGATTAATTCTTCAATGATTCAAAATATTTTTATAGGTCGAAAATAATCGCTCCACATCTACTTAGGTAACTGAGCAGAATTTGACCTTGGGTGCTATGCTAGCGCTTGTATTTTCTGGCAAAATTTCCGCCAGTCCATTAATAAAACTATCAATTTGACAAATAACATGCATAATAGTTGGGAGGAAGAAATATAAAGGTAGGCGAGCACAACGATCTTTTGTCTCTTTTATTTTATTATCGTGCCAAAACAAAAGACGCGCGGCTGCCGAGTACGCTGCGCTCGAAAAATACTTCAAATTATAGCGATAATAGGCATCATCACTAGATCTTAGGAAAAATATTTTAGTTTAGTTGTTTGTATCTGCGCGTAGAAAATACGGTGAATAACAATCAGTCCGGTGTATTTTGATCATTAACCACTAAGAAAAAATATTTTTAATTGTTTACTAATTGTATACCTTACTTTAATTGGGGTTTTCCAATTTTCTAATAAAAAAATGTTGCTCGGGATTAGAAATCTGCCCGTTTGGCGATAGGCTTGCCACCTATCACATTGTGGGACTTAGTGTCTTCGGCTAGTCGTGGATGCCCTGGTTGTGCCTCTGCCTATATCTTTGGGGATATGGGCGTGAAGATGCTGCTGCTGCTGCTGCAGTAAGAAAGCTTATGAATTGTGAACCATTGCAAATGAGACTCTTTTCTCTTGAGTTTTTAATATGTAAAGCGTAATTTAGTTATAATAAATAAGTTTGCATTTTGAAGTTATACTTCTTTTGGCGCGTTAGGAAAAAATGATGAGGTTAAATTTTTACGATACGCGCGCACACCGTCACGAAAAACCGACATGATGAAGTTAGCTATAGATAACATTTTAGTTCAACATCGCCTCTGTGGTCTAGTGGTTCAGTTGTTGGACTCGACTGCATGAAGTCCCGGGTTCAAATCCCGGGTCGGGCAACAAAACGAAAATTGGGTTTTTCCAATTTTCTAATAAAAAAAGGTTGCTCGGGATAGGATATGTGCCCGGTTGGCGATAGGCTTGCCACCTATCACATTGTGGGACTTAGTATCTTCGGCTAGTCGTGGGTGCCCTGGTTGGTCCTCTGCCTACCTCTTCGGGGATACGCGCGTGAAGATACTCAACATTTTAGTTTTTAAAAATATTTTTATCTTATTACGCCGAAGAAGTATAACTTCTAACGCGTGTACATAAGTACACACACATTTTTTTTAAGACCAAAACCTTATATTTTATACATAGGCGATAGGCTTGCCACCTATCACATTGTGGGACTCAGTGTCTTCGGCTAGCTCGTGGATGCCCTGGAGGTGATTATGTAACTCAGTTACTAGCTCAAAATGGATGAGTGTACATCGAATCGCTGTCAAATGACGTGTTTTGTATTTGCTATCTCCAGTAACCAACAAAAATACAATAGAGATAGTAAACACAAATGACTTCATTTAATGTACACTTTTACAGTTTGAGTTGACAACTGTGATACATAATCACCCCCCTGGTTGTGCCTCTGCCTACTTCTTCAGGGATATGGGCATGAAGATGCTGCTGCTGCTGCAGTAAGAAAGCTTATGAATTGTGAACCATTGCAAATGAGACTCTTTTCTCTTGAGTTTTTATTATATAAAGCGTAATTTAATAATAATAAATAAGTTTGCATTTTTAAGACCAAAACCTTACATTTTATACATGGTCCTGAAGAGTTTCTTAGGTCTATGATATTATCACAACATAATTAAATATTTGCACATCATCATTTGGTGGACTATGATGCTATGACTAAAACTGATTTGTAGTATCCTTTAGTACGCTTGCCACATGGGTACATTCTAAATTCTATTAAGGAATACCAAACGAAATTACGAAACGCAATTTCGAACGCAGAGAATTCATATAATTCAATACAATTCAATAAATCTGCCACACAGGTTTAGAGATAATTACTAATGGTAGCACTAAAATAACCTAAAATTTCAAGTAAACTGTCAAGTGTCAACAGTCAAAAAGTTTAGCGGCTTTTAATTTAATGAATTTTAATTTCTAACAAATTTATTGTTTGGACACCTTAGATGCTTGAAGATGCATATTTAATGAATTAAGTGAATTACGTACATAATTTGTATTTCATGTTTATTGTTGTAGTTTTTGTACATTATGACTGTAAATAAAGTATGGTAAGGTTCAGCTGTGTTTTTTTGCAACATTTTGCTTAATCTTGGTAAATAAACATAGATGTATGATAAAACAATAACACTTATTTATTTTTTAGTTATTGGAAGAAACTGTGGCGTTGGATCTCGTCCCAAAGTCTTTCAAACGAAGAACTATCTACAGTTCTAAATAAAAATGTCACAGAAGGATTGTATCAAGGGATTTGTAGCTATAAACCTTTCAAACCAGAAATATTCGCACAGTTACAGTCTCAACATCCAGATCAAGCTAAACTATTAAATGTGGTTCAAACGTTACAAAACTATATAGTGAGTAATTGGTTATTTTAAGTAAAATAGTTTTGTACACACAAGAAAATTAAGAAAAAATATTACAGCACATTGGTATCTCCAGCTAGTGAGATTTCATAACATGGAAATCCCAAATATAAAGACAATTGTAATCAACAATCATATACGTAGATAATATGTATGTATATATGAACAAGATAGAATTTCATTTTAATATAGTTGATTGATATATAAATAATAAATTCACCTTGATATTTTGAGACATGTAATGAATTTTTTTGAAAACTGGTTTTCAGTTTTTACAGTTTTATTTTCAGAAGTCAATCATATTAAATGATGTTTGTAACAGTAAAATAATTGAGATTTGATTTAAAACACTATTGATGTTCAATTTAACCACTTAATATAATATAAGACATTTTAAAATAAGTGTTACTTTCTACCAAGCCAAAAACTTTACCCTTTTGAATTGAAAAGGTAATGATCATTATTTTGTGCACTGACTAAACAAATATTAAGTTATAACTTTTTTCTTTTAACAGTTGTAATAAAAAAAGAGAAAAACTCTAATGCTATCAGATTAGTTTGTACATGATATATCTATAGTCAATCCTTGAAAAACCTTGATTAAATACATTATGAGTTGATATGTCCAGACTAATCTGACATGACTTAAATGTGCCATGTATTCAACTTTTTCATTGGAAATAGATAACATACACTGTAAATAAGTTTAGTTGGTGCACATCAGAATTATCACCATTTTCTATCATCAAGTCTTGTTTTAATCTCCAGCAATTAATTTTTAATTTTTTATTCAATTTTATAAAATATTTATTTATATAATACACTATATTTGTTTATTTATATAACAAGCTGTATGTTTGTGTAAGAGTGGGCTCTTATCTGTTAATAATCCTAAGTTAAAAAACAATAGTAAGAGCCATCTCCATAATGTCAGCTTTTAACCAAAAAAGCTGCATCAAAATCGGTCCATTTGTTAAAAAGACAAGAAGCTTTACTTCCCAACGGGGACATAGTAAGGCATTTTTTGTTAGAAAAATAAGGTCTGATATGTTATTGTGACATGGGCAAAGCAAGGAACTATGGCTAGATCATGAATTTTTTTTATTTTGCATATTAATGACATTATTAATTATAATTTATTGTAGGATGTTGATTGTTTTCAAGTTTGGGATATATTGGAACACTATTTATGTGACATATCATATGGGACACCAGCTAGTGCGTTGAAGAACTATGCGTTTGTTGATACTCGACCATCTTTTCTCCTCCCTAACACTTGGAACTTTTATTATTCCGAGAGACTATTTTTACTGAAATTACTGCTTTATATTTATCAGTTTAAATCTGATGAAAACCACAAATATAATGGACAGTTTTTAAAAATCATCAATGACATGCAGATAACGAAATTAAAGGATTCTCTTATAACACAATTTGAAAAGTTATTGAATGCATCAGTCCCTCCTAGAAGAATACAAATTGATATTGGTAATGATAACATAAGACAAGAGTGGGCAGAGTCTAACTTAAGGGAACAATTAACAATCCTTCAGATTCTATTGCTAATAGCAAATGAAGAGAGCTTTGATGAGACTGAATTCACTCGACTATTTAAATTATTTAGGAAACATGGTTTTGGTATTAACCAAAGTTATAATGATATTTTAGAAGAAAGGCACAGAGATGCTTGTTTGAAAATTATGTATATGGAACTAGGTTTTTTAATTGTTTTACTTGATAAGCATAAAATGTAAGTATACACAAATAAATATAATTTATATTTACTTAATATAATAGTTTTTTTTTGTATTTCATTAAAATTTAAAACATATTAAACGCCTTTATAATTTCTAGACCATTGAGGCGGCTGAGGTACTTTTGCAATACACATTTCTGTCCTTGTAGCTTCAGTGCTCACTATTATTGTTGACCATGCAGAAGGGTGTGATAGCAGATAGCCTTGCATACACATGCTAAAATATCGAAAAAAAGGCGGTCAAGCATATGTTACATCTATAGGCAACTGTTGTATCTTACTGTCAATAGTCACCTTCTTGTTTGTTGTCTTGTAATATAAAAAAATAGAAATCAAAACACAGCAGTTTTATTTATATTGAAATTGGTATTACTTTATGTTAATAGTTTTTCCTTTCAGCAAAAACTTGTCAGAATGGATTAATAAAACCAAAGAGACAGTGGAATTGGAATTGACAAAACTTGCACCTATTCCTGAACACAGCATCATGCTTATTACATGGATGTTATTAACTTTGGAAGTGAGTAGCACTGTTCATAAAAAAACTAACCAAAATTTTCTTAAATAACATTTCAATAAGCTTAATGTAAGTTTGTCAACTAATAAATAGATTCTCACCACAAAAAAAAAATTTGTAGAAGTAACTATATTTTCAGGTTTGAAAACAAATAAATGACTACACAGTGCCTAGTGGTATTTGACTATTTAATAGCTTTATTTTGTTTTCCAAGAACCTAGAAACAAATATAGATATAGAGTTACAAAACAAAATTTAGGAGCAAAATAAGACTTAATACATAAGTTTGGAGATCTGGTATTTTAGAAAGAAATTCCTTAACAAACGGTATAGCACAGAGTGGGATGGATGGGAGCTAATTGAAAAACAAGATTTCTTTTCAACACTTATCGCTGTAGCACAAACTTGGTTCTGACTGGAGTCTGTTGATCCCTTACGCCTTTTTTATTTCATTAGTTACCGTTCTTTTAGTTATAAGTTGTAGAGAGTGAGTAAGGGTATTATATATGCTTGATTATAAAACTCAAAATTACTAATTACTATGTAATTTCCTTAACGAATTTATACATAATTGCAAAAAACATGAATTTATTTTTGGTTATATTACATTCTTATTCTTTATAGAGTGATGAACATGCAAGATTGTTTCAAAGCCAATATCAACACTATGGGGCCACAGCATTAAGGATGAAAGTGTTTGAAATGATGCATAAGATGTTAAATAGCCAAGTCTATACTGTGAGTATTATAACATATGTTATCTAACATAATCTAAGATAAACAACAGGCAAGGATTTAAAGATTACACTTATTAAAATCTACTTAGAACAAAATTAGCTAATTGAATTTTTAATACATATTTTTACCTGTTTTGGTCCAGTTCCGCCAAGTGTAATAGAATATACCAACTGCCGCTCTGCCTGGCAGAAAAGGCAAGTACAGGTTAGACTACTTGTAGAATGCTGTGCAGTAACATGCTTATGTAGGGTTCCATCACCTTACTTATTCATGCCGCAATAACAGCTCTGTCGTGTTCCGGTCTGAAGGGTAGGGTAATCAGTAGATTTGGACAATAGGCCTAACATCTCGGGCACAGGACAACAATGCACCTACAACATCTTTGGTGTCTATAGACGGCGGTTATCTCTTACTATCAGGAGAGCTGTGTTCTCAGATCTCATAAAAAAATACTAATAAAAAAAATCCATGATTAACACAGTAGGTATTTGGTCATTCAAATTCACACTCATTTTGACCATTTAATAACATTATTTTGTTTGCAAAAGTTCATTAAAATTTGTTTTAAAAGGTTTGTTTGGGAAGAGTTGATATAATACTTATTAGGTAAAGTCTAACTTTATCTACAATTTAACCTGAGAAACTAAAGAGAATGTCGAAACATTTCAGAATTGAATATTGTTTTGAGTATTAAGCGTGTTTACCTGTTGGTTTCTATTTCATGTCACCTTGTTGATGCGTTTTTTTTTCACAGGATAATTCGAAATGTGCCCAAGTGGTTAGATATAGAATCTTCCAAATATTAAATGATTTATGTGATAAATTCGATGGCGATGGAACCCTAAGTAATCAACCGGGGCTAATACAGCTTTGCGCAGACCTTCTTCAATCGGAATCACATGCCAAACAATTCTGGTCTCTGCACCAAAGATCAGAGAACTATGGTGTTGTATCTTTATGGAATACTGCTTTGGAATATTTCCCTTACAATTTTAATGCCTTATCTATTTTATCTGCTGGTTTGGCTGAAGCTGGAAAAGACAGTGTGCGACATGTAAGTAATTAGTTGTTGTTATTGATACTTACTGTTATTACTTTGGTTTTGCCTTTTTGGTCTACTGTTTTCATTGACTACATGAGGTTGTGGGTTTGATTTTAGGGTCAGGCGACTCAAATTATGTATTACAATTTTTCTGATAAAGGAGCGTTGCTCAGGATTTTCAAATGGCTAATGTGTTGCTTACCTCGCGGTTTTTACAACTTCACCAGTCTTTGTGGGCAAGCAGAGTGATTAGCGCGAGACATAATTATTTGTACAGCTTTGACTATTATTTAAAACGCCAGCACCTAGGGCTGAAGACCAAACCTCGACTTGGTACTGTGTTTTGATTACTGGGTGGTTTGAAAGGAGTGGATTTTTTGGGATTGGGCAGGATGTTCGTGTTGGTCATCATTATCAGATCATAAGCTAGATTAGCGGCAGGTTTTCCACCTATCAAATTGTGGAACTGGTTGTACCTATTCTTACATCTTCGATAAAACGGACAAAAAGATACTTTTTTGTAGCTGTAGAAAAACTAAAATATTTCGTCTCATAATTTTACTATTCTGTTGTAATTATCTAATTTTCATCATCACAAGTCACAGTCACCAGCCGCTTGTATCCAGCGACTCCCCGCGACTTTGACCAGGTCATCAGTCCACTGGGTGGGAGGTCGTCCAACACTAGGTCCTCCGGTAATTTTACTATACTAATATTCTTTGTTAACTATAGTTATTTCTTTTAGTTGATAGCTGAATTAAAGAATCTTCCGGTTTACACTGAGATATACAATCCAAACGTAGTGCCATTGATGTCTATACAAGGTGATGACGCATTAATTGGTCGGGAGTACTATCCTTTAGGTGACCAGTCTTACAAAATTGAAGTGGGGTCCAAAGCTACTGTGATGGAGAAAAAAGAAGGAACGATGATTCATTATCGTACTCCCTGTTCTTATTGGACTGTATTTAATCATGAGATAGAGAAGGCTTTGGATCGGAGACAGGGGTACCAACACATTGATGTTATATTGGAACGAGTTTTGTATGGTACAAAGATTTTGAAGGCTGTACTAAAATGGTTGGTTGTTGACAAAGAGATACCAAAGGTTTTGGTTGCCCCTAGCGAAGGGGTTTTTGATGTTTTAGTAAGATTTATGAGAGCGGAATCACCTCCATTGCCATTGCTGGTTGAATGCCTCAATGTGTGTACTGCTCTTATACCAATATTTGCAAAGGAAATACATTTAAGGTAAGTGTTGTTTTATGTGTTATTATGTGCTATAAATTGAAATTGTTGCCTCGTAGAGACTCATAAATCGACGTCGCATAAATAAGTGCTAATAAATATGTCATCATATGAGGTTAGTTTGCTGGAAGCAATATTTACGTCAGTGGTATAAGTTATTGGCCTCAGTCTGGCATAGATCAATTATTAGTATGTAGCTGTCAATAATGACGGATATTTTGACCATCTTTCGTCTGCTTGTATTGTTTTATCTTACAATAATAATAAAAATGATATAGGTGAAATATGATTTATGTGTTATTCGTTAATATACTCATTTGCTCTTTTATGTGCACAATGCTTTTCACTTTATTATCATGGCTTCATTTTTTGTGTTAACTGAAAGAAATTTCTGCAGATTTGCATTTAATTTTGGGTAGAAAGTATTAAAGAAATAAGTTTTTTTTTTATTATAATATATAGATTTTATAATATACATATAATAAAACACTTTTATATAACATATTATTTAGTGTCATACATATTATACAAAAAATGTAACATTTTAAAAATGATATATGTTTAATAAAAAGTGCAATTGTAACAAGGCAGTTTTAATGTTATGTGTACAATGAAGGCTTTTTTATTATTGGACATGTATTTTGTAATACATATAATTTATAATAATAATTATATGTTATTATCACCTTATGTCCCTTAGTTTGCTTAAATCTTTCAAACTACGCAACGGATATTGATGCGGTTTTTTTTAATAGATAAAGTGTTCAAAGAGGAAGGTTTCTATGTATATTTTATACCCGTGCGAAGTCGGAACGGGCCGCTAGTTATGTATTATCTAAAAACTTTACATACGCATGTATAGTTGCATATATATGTTTTGCAATTGGTTCAGCGTTGTTTGGATCACTTTGATACTGGACGTGTTTCCGATCCGCAAAAGTACAGATTGTGTTGCCGATGTGGTAATTATAATTTTCCGAATGTTAGATGATAATATTTCATAGGGTGTGGGTTGTCCCGCCAGGTTGAGCAACACAGGGCTGTTGCCGCGCCTGGGCGGTGTGGGGGGTGTGGGGGGCGGGGCGGGCCCGCTGCGTGCGGGGGCGGCGGGGGCGTACCTGGCGCTGGAGGGGGGCGCCGGCCGCTGCCACTTCCTTGCCGCGCTGCTCGACCTGCTCGCCGCCTTCCGACAGGTCATCTCTCCAACTTTCATATATCTTAAGCATATTTCATATATCTTTCATATATCTTAATTGAACCTCATTTTGAAAAGAAAATAGAGAAACGAAAATTAGGTTTGACAATATTGCTTAAACCAACATAGATGCTATTTTTCACAAGATTTTTAATGTAGCAATGCAATACATCAAAAACCAATGTTTTATTTGTGAAAGTAGCAAATATGTTTTTTTAGACATATTTGTGAGAAGTAAATAATAATTTCTTCAATGAATTTCAAGTACAGACGATTTGTACGGTCTTCTACATTTTGAGACATATATCCCACATAGAGGATAGTTGCCCCACGGAGGCAGGTATTTGTATGATTGTATTTCTGAGTCTGGGTGATTATTAAATTTAATTTTTGTAAAGACAAATGATACCTTTCTATATCTTTCCAAGCTGTTTGCCTGCGACTTCGTCAGTGTAGAATAGTAACGATTTTAATACAAACTTTCATCCCCTATTATAATCCTTAGGCGGATGGCTTTTGAAAAAAATTGTGCCTATGTCTGATTTCTAGCTAAGTATATGCATCATCCATATACATTTCATCAGAATCTATTCATTTGTTTAACTGCGAGTAGGAAACAAGCAAACAGACAGACTTACATATTTTATAATATGAATCACAATGATAAGTATTTCTGTGTACTAGTATAATTATCTAACACCCATAACATAAGCATATAATTTGCTAACTTCGGATTCCTTACCTTACCTTAGACTTACCTGTCTGCACATATGAGGACAGGATTAGACCCTAACTCCCTAGAGCCCTAACACCCTACAGCCCTACGAAGCCTATCCTATCATCCTATATACTTATATAACTAAGTGCGGGAAGTCTGCCACCAGAAGACCTAAGGCGACAGGACGATAATGGTAGGGAGTAAGGTTTTAAGGTAGGATTTCTCACTGCCAGTGGAGCAGGCTCACACCACTGATCACGTATGACGGCTAAAGGAGTCTTGGCCGCCGTGAGAGGCGCAGTAGGAGAGTAGTTGTAAGGATCGTCAGGTTATAGGTGCGTTGAAATGAGAGTCAACGGTTAGTTGTGCTGTGACAAGTTTATTTAAAATATTACAATATGTAATATGGCTATTGGAGTTTTGATGGTGAATGGATACATGAAAATTAGTTGTGTGCGTGACACGTGTAAGCTGCGGCGAGGACAGCACGCGCGGTGCTAGCTTGCAGTTTTAGGTGGTGTGATCAGCTGTTGTGCAAATGATTGTGAGTCGCGTGGCCAGGCCCCGTGAGGGGCTTTGGGTCCTGGAGATGATCTGAAGACTTCTTTGATATGTTCTGGACACAGATCAATATGTATAATTTGTCCAGGGATATTTATTTATTTCCGAGGAGGTGCTATTCACCAAGTCAGGATCTGTTGATTGAATCCCAAAGAAATAAAAAAAAATCCCTGTTTTTATTTTAGCAGATTTGAGTAGTTTTACTGCATTTAAATTGTTTATTTATAATGTAATAACATTTGTGTAATGTATTTAGGCCTCTGAGGATGAACGCATTGTAACAGAAATTGTTCTTCCTGGTCTGGTACTTATACTACGAGAAGTGTTCCCCAACATCAGCGGGTGGCGGTACAATAGTGACGCAGAAAGGAAATCCCTCATGCAACGATGTACCAAATTTCTTACTGTCATACTAGAACAACCTAACAAAGAGAGTAGTTTAGTGTTGAAGAAGACCTGCATTCATAGCATTTTGCATACTGAAAATGCGCTGGAATTGCTGAAAATTATTTCTATTGGTAAGTAACCTCAATTTTAATAGTAACTAACTTGGATTATTTGTTTTTAGCATGTCAGGCTTGCTTTGTTCTAGAACTAAACAATCAAGCAAACGCACAGTTTTTTAAAAAGCTCAAAGATAAATATAATTTAAAATTATTTTTTTTGGTACTAGCAGCCTAATATGATGGTTCACAACTCACCTGATGGAAAGTGAAGAAGGGTTCAAAGAAAGATTCATACTAAACTAGCAGGTGTCTATTTACTTTTTCTTTAAAAATGCTTAAGTTGCACTACTGTACTGTATCTTGGAAATATTCTACACATACATGTGAGTAAATATAACAATATGTGTATGGATCTCAGCGTTTTTGCATGCGTGTGTGAGTGCGTGCGTGAGTGCGTGCGTGCGTGCGTGCATGTAAGCGTGTGTGTGCGAGCATGAATGTGTGTGTCTGTGTGGTTGGGCACGTGTGCGTCCCCAAGAGGCTGATTATAATGTGATATATATTGTTTATTATTTTAGGTAATGAACGTTTGGAGAAGCTAATACAAGACGATACAAACTGGGTGTCGGGGACTGGCCTTCAGTACACCGTCACTGTTCAACACTGCATAGCGATAGTCATGTCAGTGCTTCGCCAAAAGACCCTCATCAATGAGAAGGAAGTCACGCCTCTGGAGCATTTGATCTTCGCACAGAACAAACAGAGGGATATGTTGAAAGTGGTGCCGATGGTTACTAGTTATATTAATAACGCTTTTAGTAAAAGTCTCTCCGTGTTAAGTTGTCGTCTTTTGAAGAAATTTGCTGACGTAAGTAAGATATTATACATTTCCAGATCAAGTTCCCGGTAAAGGCACGTGTCTGTGATAATTAATATATAAAGGATGATGCCCAAAAATAAAAGACATCAACCTTCATTTTTGGGTCTGGACGTTATGGTTATATCTCTGTGAATTAGTAGTTTGTTAACCAATATGGAACTAGGTCTCGGGTTCGATTCTGAGGTCGGACAAACCAATAATGATTTTAAAGTTATTAATGAAAACAACTTTGCTCTGGGTTATTTAAGAGCGCGGTTGGCAATAGGTTTACCACCTATCACATTGTGGGTCTATGTAGTACTTTCGGCTAATCGTGGGTGGCCTGGTTGTACCTGTGCCTACTTTTGCGGTGACTTAATCCTATACATTTACATGTATGTTTCTATCATTTTCATTTCAACGAATTTTAAATATAATGATTCTAAAGATGTTTCATTTTAAAAAATTACACACAGGCAACAGCTAACATTGGATTTGGTAAAAAGGTCTTTGTTTTTTAAAATTAAAAACGTTACGGCAAATATTTATTTTTCAGGGGTTTGAAATGTCATTATTTTCTTCATTGGATATGACCTCGTATCAAGTGCGCGTGATTTTCCTCGACCGTCTCCGCGACGACCACGAAACCATTGAATTAAAAATCGCAATCTTAGAGTTTGTAGCTAGTTGCATCGGCAAACAACCAGGGCTTACGGAAGCTTTTTTTATGATGAACCATGAAAAGGCGAAGGCAGATGAAAAAAACAAAGACATTGTAGAAAAATCCGAAACCTCAGATACTTTTGAAGGTATTCTGGGCTATATGGCTGATTATTTAGGGTTCGTCAAATCGGTGAGTGTTTTTAATATGCTTCTTTAAAAAAACATAGTTTTAATTAGAATGTTAGCATTCATTCATTCGAAATGAGAGCGCTACGAAAAATCTGTGGTATAACGCTCGTTGATCGCATTCATAACAGTGAGATCCGAGAAAGAGTGAGATTGAAAGAAAGTGTTGTTGTTAAAATGCGAAAGGGCATGCTCCGCTGGTTCGGTGATGTGGAAAGAATGACAGATGAAAGATTGACAAAGCAGACATACAATGCGAATGTGGATGGCTGTAGGTACCCGGGGAGACCAAGGCTGACATTCCACGAACAGATCACTCGGATATTATACGAGGGTGGTGTCAAGAGTCTCCGAAACCGGCGTGTTTGTATGAAAAGGGTAATTAATGTGAAGGAAGCTAGACAGGTTTGTCAGGATCGTGAGGTCTGGCACTCGATACTCTCTGCCTACAGCGTAAGGGACTTGGCGTGAAGATATGTATGTATGTTAGCATTCAGGTAACCTAAAATTTATAATAAAGAGTTGAATACGGAATATTGTTCTGGGACTGGTTGATAGGTAAATAAAATACAGGAAATGTTTTATTGCAGACTTTTTTAGTCCTTTGAAAAATACTTAGGTAAAAATTATGAATTTGTAGTTTTTCTGCATAAAACGCATATTATGACAAGTCTGTTTATTTTATGTATGATTGTCGATTTGTAACAATATAACTTTTAGTTTTGTTCAAAACGTACTAATGGGAATCATATTTAAATAAATACAAACCAAAGATTTATTCATCAAACTCGCCTCGAAACATATTTTCAAATATTGTATTACGTTGTTTCAGGACGCAAAATTACTGCACAGTTCTGTGCTTGCTTGCATTATGGCTTTATTTCATGCTCTGTGGAAAAACAATATGCAAATTCTAGTGGAGAAACTGCGAGAACAACCAAAGTTTTGGGAATACATGACAAGTCCACTGTTTAGTGAAATCCAGTCCGGCCTACGTACATACGGGCAAATATTCAATGTGTTGGGTATCGAAATGTTTGTGTCTAGAGGAAAACTAGATCCTAATTTGGAGAAAATACTGAACCAGTTTTTCGATGTCAGTAAAACACATTTAGACACCTGGATCAATTACGTTTTTGCGTTTGAGGGTAGATTGGATGAAGAAACTGTGGATAAAACTCCTATATGGCTTGGTCTGTTGACATCCTGGAAAGATTTTATTACTATATCATGCAAATGTCTTCCAATAAGCTTAAATATTGCGCACAAATCTAAAATTGTAGCGCCTTGTATGTCTGCATTGTTGAATGAGCTGGATGATTTTAGGGATGGTAGGTTAGTTACAATATTGGCAGAACTTTACGTTATAATGTTGGCCAATTGGAAGGATGATTGTTTTGAAAATCGCAGAACGAGTTCAAAGCAAATAGATAATCTGTTAACAAATACTGCAAGTGTGTATGAAGATTTACACCCTAGGGCTGTGCATGCCATACTAGCTATTGGAACAGTTGCCATCAGCAGTTTGGACTATGAAATCAAAGCTAATAGTGCAATAGCCCAAAGTATTATACGTTCAGTAACTAATATAATTAGCTTGGAACTTCAAAAGCTAATGGACACCATCAAAGATGGTAAGCCTGAAGAAATAACGAGTGATGAAAAGGATATTCCTCCAATTAATTTATCTTTGGCCATGCTTGAGCAGTGCTTAGAGTTGTACGATGATATGTTTTCCGGTTTATCGCAATGGTTTCAATCGACTAAGTTCATTAACAAACTGTTGTGCTGTCTACAGTTTAGTCTTCAAAATCGACAGTATTACAATACTTCATTAGCAGCGTTACGGTGCCTAACCGCATACGCTAGGAGTCCATTTTCCAAAGAGTTGCTAATGAGCGATGTAGATCAATTCCTCTGGTTGCAATTGCTGCCGCCGAAATTCGAAAACAATGGGCATAGCAATGGGAAGAAATCCTGGAAACCTCAAGAATGGTGGCGTGTGTTCTCCGCCAGCCTTGACTTCATAACAATAATGTTGATGAAGCATGGACAATTTTTCGCCAACGACGCGATCACGTTTGTTGGGGTGCATTTGGAGCATCTCGTGGAAGCAATGCTTTTGATGCGACAAGTCTATAATATGGACTCGCTAAATCTTTGCGCGTCGGTTCTCAACTTTGTTGTTCAATTAGTGAAATTTGAGCAGCGGTGGAGGATGGAAAATATTAATTCTTTAACAGGAATCATGGTATGTATTGATAATATTATATTTACTTGGTTGTTTTAGGGCCATTTGCATGTTTCAGGAATAAGTCTGATCATGAGTTAAATAACAAATATATACTGAGTCAGAAGCTAACTCTTAAGTTAAAGGCCCTCAGATGTTATTAGTTTTACAAAAAAAAACGTGCAGATGCAGATTAATTTGGAAATAAACAGAATTTACTTTTCCGATACATAGTGAACATATAGTGAAAAAGTTGCTTTCTAATAGTAAAATGTTTATAGATATATTTTTTTAAAAAACAACAATAATTTAGAGGGTAGAATTTTGTGAATTTATGAAACACGAAGATCAAGAATTTTCATTCCTGAAAAACGTGACTGAGTTAGAGATTATTCAGTTTGAACAGAGGTAATCTAGTTTAAACTGAACATACTTAGACTAATATGGCGCACGTTGGTGACGTTATTTATTTATAGCGAATTGCTTTGTGATCATTTGGATTACACAAAATTAGAAAGTATACTCCGACTATGTGACCGGTTTTTTAAATGTTTATTTATCATTTGCCACTTTAACTACTCTAAGCATATGTATAACCCAGCCTTTAGTTTTGACGAAGTGATTTATTAGTTCGTTTCTTAATTGTTTTTTTGTAAAATAAAAATATATTTTGTTCATATTTGCGTTAATTAGTACGCTTGTCGTCTGACTGCAATGTATGCTATTAGCTACGAGTAAAATAATAATATAAAGAAAAAAATGTTACATATTGGATATAGTTTGAAAAAGTGTGAGATTTTCTCACATAATATACCTTCGTGTCGAAAATTTAAGTTCTCAACCACCACTGTGACCAAGCGTAATGTTTTGAAAACTTGCTTTCCTCTACGAAAGGGTCACGTATTGTGAGTAGGTTCCGTTACCAATTTTGAATGTGACGATCCCTAATAAAGAATGTTATCGAGTTAACAAAGGAAGTGGTCCCTTAGCGTGCGTCGAGCGCGTGCGTGCAGCAGTGCGTGTGGCAGCTGCTGCGGACGCGCCGCGCGGGCCCGGACGTCGCCACGCTCGACAGGTACGCACTACACACATGCACACGTGCTGCTCTAACACATACTTTCGTTGTTCATACACGGCCTTTTTATTAATGTATAACAAACAAACGCTCTACCACACTAACAAATATGTGTACACTAGTAGATATGACTCAGATTTATTAAGAGAAGTATCTACTGTCTCCTACCGCACAGATTATGCATCTGGATGTAATTACTAGTTGTTTTATTCTGGTATCTATTTAGGTATTTTTGTGTATTAGAATCGGTGAGTAACATCCATAACAGAAGTAAATAATTTGCTAACTTTGGGGTTAGATTCAATTTGTGTAACTTGTCCAGGAATATTTGTTTATTATTCATTTGTTATGTATAAAAAGCAATATGTGTTGTATAACTGTGGCCAATCACTCTAGTCATTGCGGATACTGAAAATGGTCAAATTGTTGGTTAAAGTTCAGCAATGGCTTATCTAGGGTATTTTTCATAAAAAATATGTCTATATGATAAATTAAATGTCAATTTGCGTCTTTGCGTGCGGCCGTAAGCACTAAAAGACAAACGTTCTATAATTTTGTTTGCATAATATATCTCTATTTGCGTTAAGAAACAACTGTATTAGAAATCCCAACGTAATAAAAAATACCTTTCTATAGACACCCGCTTGTTTAGGTTTAAAAAACAAAAAAAAATAGCTGCTTAGATTAAGTCCCAACAATTTAGAATTAATCGCTGTGACATACGAACGGACAAGTAGATAGCAAATAAAATTAATATTCTACTTAACAAAATTCCAAAATTATTATTTCCAAAATATGTTATGATTTAAAGGTACAATTCTAAAACTTTCGACATATATTTATATGTTCTCACACTTGAATCAATACGGGTACAATGGTTCCAGACTGCTGGAGGTCCTGTACATGGCGAGCCTGAGCCTGCTGGCGTTCAGTCCCGACCTGCTGTCGCTGCTGGCGGAGCCCGACCTCGACCTGGAGCGCTGGCAGCCTCTCGTGGAGTTTCACTTCGGCGCGCCCAAAATATCATACGAGCCTTTCCCGCAGCTAACGTTCGGAACCCTGCTGTCGGCGATTTGCTTGCTTACACGTTCACTAAATCATGTGAGTATATTTATTTTTGCGT